>PVIY010003137.1:0-117216 GCA_004026745.1 Myrmecophaga tridactyla
TCTCTATTATTGTTTTATTTCTTTTTCTGATGTCTCTTTATTTCTTTCTCTAAATCGATGCAAATGTTCTAAAAAATGATGAATATGCAACTATATGATAATATTAAGAATTACTGATTGTATATGTAGAATGGAATGATATATTAATGTTCTTTTGTTAAGTTTTTTAATTAATAAAAAGTTTAAAAAAAAAAATCCTATCTAATATTTTATGTTTCTCTTGAGTTCACTTTGGCAGAATATGTACTATTTAATAGAGCTGTTATTTTCAACTAAAATCACTAAAAACTCATTGTGACTATATCTAATTGTTGGATAGGACACTAGGCACATTGCTTAAACATCACACATTGTTATTTGGTGTAGCTAGACTATATTTTTAAAGGAAAATTTTTAAGTTATATCAGATTACCTATGAACATAAACACATATAGTTGTATATGCCCTAATACCATGGACCCATTTGTTTTCCTCAAAAACTGAAACTTTTAAATTGATACAGAAAGAACTTTCCTCTTGAATTAAGCCATTTAAATCTTAATAATCATCCTGAATGAGAGTCAAACAACAAAAGGAGAAGGAAGGCATCCAGAAAAACACACCTTGGTTCAAGAAGGCCAATGCTGTTCAGGGTTTCTCTCTCAACTGGAAAGGCACATGGCGGCATCTACTAGCTTTCTCTCCAGGAATCTTCAACAGCTTCCTGGGCTTTGTCTGTTTTGGTGGCTCTGAAGCTTTTTCCAAAATGGTTCCCTCTTAAGGGGCTCCAATAAGTAACCCCACCTTGAATGGGTTGAGATGGAGACACATCTCCATAGAAACCATCTAATCAAAAGTCTCCACCCACAATTGGGTGGGTCACATCTCCATGGAAACAATCAAAAAGTTCAAACCCAGCAATATCGAATGAAGATTAAAGAACTTGGCTTTTCTGGGGTCCACAACACATTCAACCAAGCACAAAGGCCAAGGAAGCCACTGCAGTGTCAAAACACACTATCACATTAGGAAATCTAGGCATTTTTTCATCTGCCCTGGCTTCTGCAAAGGTGAGCACAGGGTGGCTGGCAAGTTGGAACATCTTTTTATTTAAGGAACTCCCATGCCTGTGTGTTCCATCACCCAGCCAGCCTGAGAATCAGAGTCCACGTGGCTTCTCCAGCCCAGGGACCCTCCCACATTGATTTAGCTTCCCAGGCTGCTCAAGCAAATACCATGGAATGGATTGGCCAAATGATAGGAATTTATTTGCATATGACTTTGAAGGTAAAAGAAAGTCCAAATCAAGGTGCCATCAGGGCGATGCTTTCTCCCAGAAGTTTGGGATGTTCTGGGGTTGGCGGCCAAGAATACTGGGTCCTCAGCTTGTCACATGGCAAGGCACATGGTGGCATCTTCTGGCATCAGTGTTCTCTTCTGTGTTTTGTGGACTTAAGCTTTTTACTTCCTGTGGCTCTGTCTGTCTGTCTGAATTTCACTCTGCTTCTAAACGACTCCAGTAATAGGATGAAGTCCTATCCTGACTGAGTGGGGCCACACCTTCTTAACTCAACCAAAGTAGCCTCGTCCAAAGGCCCTGCTGGGCAGGGTGATGGTGGCTCAGTGGCAGAGTTCTCGCCTGCCGTGCCGGAGACCAGGGTTCGATTCCCAGTGCCTGTCCATGCCAGAAAAAAAATGCCCTGCTTACAATTGGCACACACAGGGACAGAGTAAATTTAAGAACAGCTTTTCCTGGGGCACATACAGCTTCAAATCACCACAGTTGCTCTCACTGCAAGGCCCCCAGCTGCGGGGATTCTGACCCCAGTCCTTCTAGACCCCATTTCACCCCCAGATCCTCCCCTGGCACCCCACCTCCAGAAGCCCCCACCCCATCCCCTTCTGGACCTGGTCCTTGGGCCTCTCTCTGAGACCCCACTTGCCCCCCTGGCCTGCACTTCCGGCCTCAGTCTTTGAGCCCTCCAGTCTCTCCTGCCACCCTTTCCCTGGCCCGTTCTGCTGTGTAGCCTCCTTCCCACGCTGCATCCATACCCCACCATCCAGCTGCACAGACCTTGTCTTCCAGAAAGAATCTAAGAGACGTCTCCACAATGACTCCCGTGCCCCTAAAATACAAGTATTTTCCATCTTGCAGTTTTGGGGCCCTTTCGGGACAGGAACTGGAACTACCTTTGCCAAGGCCAGAGATGGGTTATTTGGAGGGCACCTCTTGGAGGCACCTGAGCAGACACACGTGTACACACACAGCAGACACACATGCACACACACAGCAGACACATGTGTACACAAACAGCAGAGACATGTGCACACACACACTGCAGACACATATGCACACACACAGCAGACACGTGTACACACAGCAGACACACATGCACACAAACACAGCAGACACATGCACACACACGGCAGATACACGTGTTCACACACAGCAGACACACATGCACACACAGGCAGACATAAGGATAAAAGCTAAAAATGTGCACTTCTCTATAATACGCCCCCTCTTTTTTTTTTTACAAAGAGCAAGTACTACTTTTATAATCTAGAAAAACTAACTTTTTAAATAGAAGTCATCTTGCAGGTCACTTAGTCTTTATAGAGAAAGAAAAGGGAAAGGGCACAGGAGAGAAGACAACTGAAATTACTCAAATCTTCATCCCAGCTAAACCTCAAAACACCCGCACCCCCACCCTCGCAGGTATAAATACACTGGTTTGAGGGCCTCGGGAGGTTAATTCCCCTCCGTCTATGTGGTGGGCAAGCAGTTATGGGGAAAATTCTCCTCCCCCAACCCCCTCATTCCCGGCAAGTCTGCCCCAAAGCAGGCCCTGCTGCACCCTCGGCCTCACTTTAAAGACACCAAGAGGAAACTGAGGTGCAGATGAAGGAGGGGAGAGCCATATGGAGCCGAGGATGCCTCAGAAACCAGGTCTTTCGATTTCCTTTTGAGTATCATTCCCTCCCCACTTCCCCCAACAATAGCCCTTTCTTCTCAGGCAGGGAAGTAAGTACTCAGTTTCAAATTTCCTCTCTTTCAGGGCTATGGGGATGGAATGAAAAAGTCTCCCAAATGTCCACAAATGACTGGCCCAAGGCTAGACCCACCTCGACCCTGTGTCTAGCTGCCCAAGCAATGCCAAGCACCCCAGTGGAGGGGCAAGCACTGGAGTCCAGGCAAGGCACCTATTTTGGTCATGGATAACTGGTGTTGGTCCTTTATTTACTGCATCTGCCAGCAGATGCCATTCAGGGCAGGCCTCTTGGGCAGGTCAAAAACAGGGCTTCAGGGAACCTGAGGTTCTTAATTGATCTTAAATGTCTGGGTGCCTGAAAAGGCCTGTGCTGTGGGCAGAATCTTGCCCCCTGAGTCACCTCCATGAACCAGTCCACAGCGGTGCCTGTTGGCTAAGTCCATTTTCACTGAAACCCAAGTGCAACCCATGGTATATTAAAACATGGCTGTCACTTTGGCAAAAATGTGTTTCAAAACAGTAAGATTTAATTTTTCAAAGTAATCATCCCATACTATTGTGATCACAATTGGATGCTGCAATCATTTTTCTCCTTTCCTATCTCCTCTCTCTGGGTTATGTGTACCCCCTGCCTCCCATACTGCAGCACCTGTGAAAATCTGCTCAGTGGGGCTCAGTTCCCACTAGACAGGTAGAAGCACATTTGCAGGTGAGCTGATAAACATGGCAGGAGGTAGGCAGAGCGTTACAGAACCGTTGAGACCAGACTTGATGATATTCGGTCTTGTATTGCATTTTATCTTCTTTATCCTTCCTGCTTCTTCCTCCCAAGTGCTCCCTTTTTCTATGGGAGGCCGAAACATACCCCCAGACTGGTGCTTTGCCATTTCTTTGGTGACCCTGACTTGCACAGATCCAGCCCCACAGCTCGCAGCCTGCCCTCTGCACGCTGTGGGGCTAAGGAACTCACCCTGGAACCAGCCTTGCTCATGACCTTTTATCACTCCAGATGCGAGCATTCCGTTCCTTTTGTCTGGACCACCCTTCTCATTCATCTCTAGCTGTGACATTCTTAGATACTCTTGGACATCACATGATGGGAGGGCCCCCAAGCATGGCCTCCCCCTCTGGAGCAGCCTCACAGGAAGTAGGAAGGAGGCGGGAGCCAGCAGCAGCTCCTCTGCCACCTGCATCTTCTGTGGCTGGCAGATGGGAGTGCTGACAGCTAGCCTCCAAAACTGCCCTTCAAGATGCCTGAATGCCACTGTCTAGAGTCCTGGGTGAGCCCCAGAGCCTTTGCAATGGGGAAGCTTTACACAGTGGTGAAGAGGGCAAGCTTCAGAGACAGGGACGCAGACCTGGACTTGGCCTCACCCAGACACGTGTCCAGACCTTGGACAGGTCCCCGCCCCCTCAGAGCCTCAGCGTGTCATCATTAAAGGAGGAGGGTGGTTCCCTGAGTATTGCATTAAATGCCATAATCCCAGCAAAGCTTAGAAAAGAGGAGTGCATGCTAGCAATGTTCACATTAACATTATTCACATAAATTCTGCTTTTATAGCCATTTTACGTATTACGTTATTACACAATTGCCATGTCTCTGCTTCTAACAACACAGCTAACACGGGAATGCCTTCAGAGCAGGAGTATATCTAAGCCAACTTGGTATTTGCTACACAAAGCTGATATCTCTAGCATAAATATTGAACCAAATAATAATAATAATAATAGTAATAGCAAAAGGAATCATACAAGGCAAAATAAAAAGAAAACAAGACTAAAAATATATAACAAAGGTAAAGTTATATTTGAATTCAGCATCAATAAACAAAAAACAACCACTAGTGAAAATATATTATTCTATGAAAATCCAGAATATTCTTTCTTTCTAATTCAAAATCTTTTTTTTTTTTTTACAAAGAAAAGAAAAGAAAACCCCAGTGAACAGACTTGGCCTTCCTCTGTAAAACTAGCACAGCTGGTCTCTAGCATGTGCAGTTTGTGTCTGAGTGCCACACACCAGGTCTGCTGAGTGCTGGGAAATGTGCTCTCCCCACATCACAGCCAACTAATGAGAATTAAATCGCCACATACCAGCTACTCTATTACTGTAATTATGAGGGAAAGCCCACAGAGACATTAGAATTTATAATTGCCTCCACTTCTCAAGTGTGTGGTGTTCTGGAAAATGTATTTCTCTCTATGATTGTGTTAAATTTAACATATTGCTTTTACTTCTCCTATGATTAGATTTTGATGCTAATGATAACATCTGAAAAATAAGAATCTAATTGTATTTTCAAAAGGAAAACAGCCTCTACATGTAGCACTTTCATTGCATTCATTCTTCAGATCCCTGCAGCCAGACTTCCTCTTGTACCACTTCATTGAATATTCCTGGCACCAGTTGTCTGTGAACTCTTGCATGGCAAATTCAGTGAACTTGCTTGAGTCAGCATTTTACTTGATATTTTGGTGGCGTTTGATAATGCTAACCCCCTTTTTAAAGATCTTACTCTTGTCTCTCTCTCTGAACACTCTGCCTCAGACTCCTTTTCTACATAGTTTTCTTTTGCTTATCTCTTAAATTCGGATGTCCCCCAAGGTCCTGTCTTTAGCCCAGTTCTCTCTTCCCTTGATCTCCTTGAGCAATCTCATTCACTCTTTTGGTTCCCATGAAAGGATATGGGTTAAGAAGCAGAAAGTATATCTAAGAGTAAGGAAGCATAAGTGCAAATCACACACATACGGAACCAAAAAATTGACAAATGTGTTTTAGCCCACCAAATTGTATTTTAAGCACTTAAACTTCTGATAGATTGCAATATAGTCCAAAATAAAAAGCAATAACTTTTACAGTTCACTGAACTATAGCCTTAGTGTAGTGAACCTTTTAAAGTAGCCAGAAGCCTTTATCTGTAACTATTGTAACTCACTGAAATGTAAACCAGATGCCTTGTTTCTTTGATGCCGAGGCTATATTTTGTAACTGCATAATTTTTACCTTGTAACAAGCAAACTCCTGACTAGGCCTGCTTGTAGCCTCTTTTCTTGTTTTGCTACCCTAAAGTCAGTTACTCTTGCAGGAGCCCCTGAAGTCTCCTTCAGGGAGACTTGGTACTCCTTCATGTAGCTTCATAATGTCATAAAGTAACATAAGCCAGCCCAACACTTACTACCACACTTTCTTAGCTCTCTTGCTAAACCAAGCCAGTTCTGACCAGAGTTGGCCTGCCTGACATGTGCAGTAAACTAAACCTTAGACTTTTCAGGTACAATCTGCATATGCTCAGCAATTAGACTATGTCTAACTTTGTTATCTCAAATCACCTTGCTCATTACCCTGAGCTTGCCTGCCTTTGTTGGAATACTATAAAACACTAAAGGTCTTTCCAGTTTGGGAAGACAGATTTAAGACCCATAGGCTTTCTGATCTCCTTGTTATGCACTTGGCAATGAAGTCTTTTTCTCTTTGAAACTCTGGTGTCTCACACAACACAAAACATGAAATCTCTACCTTTCACTTAGACATCATGTTTCCTGTAGTGGTTTAGAACTGTATGTACTCCAGAAAAAAAAACATTCTTAAGGCTAATCCATTCATGTGGATGTGAATCTGTTTCAAGTAGGGCTTTTTGCTGAGGTTAGTGCAGTTAAGGCATGGCCCAAGGGTGAGTCTTAATCCTCTTACTAGCGTCCTTTACAAATGGGATGAATACAGAGAGAGACAGAAGCAAGAAGTTTCAATGGAACCCAGAAGAGAAGGGAGAGACCAGCAGATCCCATCATATGCCTTTCCATGTGGCAGAGGAGCCAGGGATCACCAGCTGCCAGTCTTCAGGAAGAAAGCATCACCTTGGTGATGCCTTGATTTGGACATTCTCATGACCTCAACACTGTAAGCTTGTCAGCTAATAAATTCCCATTGTTAAAAGCTCATGCATTTCATGCTAACTGCTTTGAGCAGCCTAAGAAACTAAAACATCCCCCATGCCTGCTATTCATCTAATTGATGCACCAAAGATACCTCAAATTTTCCCCAAACTCCAAAACATCCTTGTTATGATTAAATCGTGTCCTGCCCAAAGATTCGTAAACAATATCTTCGAAGATCCTATTAAGATGAGCCTACTCTGAATAAGAGTGGGCCTTATGACTGAAGTATAAGTATGACTGAAGTTCTTAGAAGCAGAGGAAATCTGGATACAGGAGGAAGAGTGAGGCAGTGATACAAGGAAATAGTCGGCCATGGACAGACGAGGAGATCAAGATGGATTGCCAACAAACCCCTACCAGAGCCCTACAGATTTCAGAGGAAGTATGGCCCTGCTGATACTTTGATTTTGGGCTTCTAGTCTCCCGAACTGTGAGACAGTAAGTTCCCACTCCCTCCCTCCACCCCCTCGTATGCCAACCATTCTATGGAATTTGTTACAGCAGCCCTGGCAAACTAAGAGAATTCTTCTCTTCTTCCTGCTTCCCTGTTATCCACCCAGACACAAAAGTAAGAAACTTAAGAGCCCCTCCTCTCCCTCACATCCATATGACTCTACAACCTTCTTTGCAGCTTCCATTCATCTTACATCATCTCTGATCTAATGGTCTGTCCTCTTGCAGGCCTTCATCCCCCCACTCCCGCCTGCACCCCCCTCCCCCACTTCATGCACTACTCTCAGGATCTTATTAGAAAAGCAAGTCAGTTTTGTTTTGATGTTGATTTATTTTCACTCTCCTGGTTAAAGTCCTTTTTTGCTCTCCACTACCAGCAGAATCCAATGGGAGCAGCTCATGTGGCATGGGAGGCTATTATGGGTTGAATTTTGTCTCCCATAAAGACATGTTCAAGTCCCCATCCCCATCTTGTGCATGTGAACTCATTTCAAAATAGGATCTTTGAAGATGTTTTTAGATAAAATGATACCAGGGTGGATTAGGTTGGCCCCTAATCCAGTATGTTTAGTGTCCTCATAAGAGGAGGGAATTGGGATGGAAAGGCAGCAAACTGATGTAATGACAGAGAAAGAGAGGTGTCAGTGCCTTGTTGGCAGAATCATGCAGCAGCCAAGGAGCATCACGGATTGTTGGCAAGTCTTTACCAGAACCCTACAGGCTTCAGAGAAAGCACGGTCTGTCCACGCCATGTTTTTGGCTTTTTAACCTCCAGAACTGTGAGATAATAAGTTCTTGTTATTTAAGGCATGCAGTCTGTGGAACTTTGTAAACTGGGACAGGGGCTCGCCTCAACCTACCCTCTTCTCTGTTATCCCCACCACCCGCTCCCACTGGCTCCCTACAATCTAGCCACCTCAGAGGACTTACAACTTTCTTCTAATCATCCTACCCTAAGAAATACATGCTCATCTTCAAAAACTACCCAACAGTAGCCTCTTCTATAGAATCCTGAACCCCTCCAGAAAAATTGGTCATGTCCATTGTACCCATGGGCTCTCTTCCCCGGACCCCACAGATTTGGTCAGCACAGCTACCCCCTCCCACACTGGAAGCTCCATGCACAGCCCGGGGGGTCTCTGACTTGTACCAGGCACCTTTCATACGGCTAGGACATAGCCCTCACATCTCAAATGTTGGTCAAATGAATGAAGGTATTCACTCTTTAATCTCCAATGAAATATGCCTTTCCCCAAAATAACCCTCATATTACAAGTGTTGGTTGAATGAATGAAGATACTACGTTCCTTGATGTTCCAATAAAAAAAAAAACACCTTTCTCAAAAATAAGGTTGTTGTTTTTGACCTGCGTTAGCCCAACCAAATGTACACACAGTTAAAACTGCACAGAGTGTATTTGTTTATAACTCACACAAAAAAATGCTGTCTTCTGTTTTTCTGGTTCTTCTCTTTTCCTAGCTGGTTTTCTGCAACAGTATTTTGTGCTCTAATTTACCCCACAGTGAAATAAGAAATAACTCCTCACAAAGAGCTCAGGATATGAAATAAATGTCAATGAGCTCATTACATTTTAGAATTAGCAAGCATGACGGAGAAGTCAAAGCATCGAAAAGTCACCACAGTAGCTGAGGGCTATTCACAGCAAAAATGTTTGGCAGCCCAATTTTAATTCCTCTTGATTAAAATACACAAAGGGGAGGGGATTCCTTTTTCAAAATCCATTTGCACATAGAGAAATGCTGGGAAGTAACCTATAACATGTGGTTACATTTTATGTATGCCACAACCTTTTGTTTTAAAGGTCAGAAACAAGATTTCACAAATCCTCTTCTGTTTGCATCCCAAGCCTGCAAATCATCCTGCATAAAGTATCAGATACACATCAGATTTGCCTACAAGATAGCTGAGCCTCAGGGTGGGGGATTCTCAGACACTTTGTCTAGGAAGTCACAACTGAGGAAACAGTGCTGTGTGGCAATTTAAAAGATGAATCAGTCTGCTGAGTATCATGGTGAAAATTACCCTCCACATCCTTTATTTTTACCATAATATGAGGCTTATTTATTATGTTTGATTATGATAGTTGTCAATAGGTTGAAGGAAGAATAGGTTCTTATAGAAAGGGTTTTGCTCAGCCATTTCTTATAGAAATGGTATAGATACCATTTCTTTCTATGGTATCTATAATTTATTTGTACACATTTACGTGACTGTTGATTCTATGTTTCAATTTAGGGTACAGAATTATAACTCATATCACATTGAAATTCTCCATATCCCATTAGTTCAACAATTATGACAACATTATAATTACCCATTTCATTAAAATTCAAATGATTTAAATAATATTATATTATATTTGAAAATTTATTCTTCCTCTAAGTGGTATGTGAGATACTTAAACCTATTTTTACCAAACAGTTCAGATACTTTTAGAAATACTACCTGACCAGAAAATCCATGAACTTCTAAATGTGCTTGCACAACTGATTAACAAACATTCATTGACAAATGGCAGATGGATAGATGGATGGAAGGATGGAAGGGTGAATGGGGACTCTCCCAAGAGGAAAATAAATACTTTGTTCATATAGCAGCTTCCACACTGAATTCATTCAAAAATAGTATGATCAATAAACAAATCAATGAATGAATAATGGATGATATATAAAAACACCAACTTATGTTTTCCCTTAGTTTCACCAAAAAAAACCACACAATCCTCTCAACATCATGCTGGAAGAAATATTGTCAATCATGTATTTCAATTCAGATTTTAAAAATAACAATACATGGTCTAGAAAGTAATTCACTTTCCCAAAAGCCACAGAATTAACTAGAACAGAGCAGAGACTAGATTGCAGAACTTCTGATTTTGATTAAAGTGATTTTCCATCTAGCACATTAGTAACCACAAGGGAAGGAAAATGCTCAATTTGTGACCTATTTTCAGAAAAAGAATGCTTTTTTTTTCTTTTTTTTTTTTTGCATGGGCAGGCACCAGGAAATGAATCCGGGTCTCTGGCATGGCAGGCGAGAACTCTGCCCCTGCTGAGCCACCGCGGCCTGCCCAAGAATGCTTTTCAAGAAGCAAAAGAATACTGTCCAGTTCATTGTCATTTGTAGTTGGCAGTTTTATTATTTGGGGGGGGGGACAGAATGGTTATAATTGTCCTGCTTCAGTTTGGGAAATATTTTCAAGCTTCCTAGCCAATTTATAATTTATAGTACCAGTTAGTCTATGAATTAGAAGACAATTGGGAGACTTTTCAGGGCCACTCCAGGGTTTCAGATGGGCGACAGGTTGGAGAAATCTACTGCATGCCTACATGCACTCTTACACACTACACACCCTCATAAGGTTAGACTAAATTTCCAATGTAATTAACCAGGACTAAATAAATCTATCAAGAGCAAGCTGGGCATACTGGCCAGGAGTGATTGAGCAAGTTAGCACGACTTCCCTGGCTCTCAAAATCCAAACCAGAGGTACACTAACCTAATGGGATGCCCAAACCATTTACAAAGGAGTATTTTTTAAAAAAAAGAGTCTAACACCTCCATGAGCACCCTAAGAACATAGAATATATTAAATCCTTCTATATCTTCTCTAGTTAAACAAAGAAGAAATACTGTTATGACGATTTCTTGTCAGAAGATTACATGGATTGAACTGTGTCCCCCAAAAAGACATGTTCCAGTCCTAAACCCTGGTCCTGTGAAGTTGACCTTGTTTGCAAACAAGGTCTTTGAAGATGTTATTAGTTAAGATGAGGACGAACAAGGTTAGGGTGGGCCCTGTTCCAATATGACTGGTGTCTTTTATAGAAGGGGAGAGCAGACCCAGAAGACAGACACAAGGGACCTGGCCATAAGATGACTGAGAATTAAAGTTCAATGGTTGCTGGCAAAGCATCAGCACATGGAAGAGGCAAGGAAGACTTTGGCCTTCTGGACTCCAGAGTTGCGAGACAATGAATTCCTTTGTTTTACATCACTCAGCTTGGGGAGCTTTGTTACTGCAGCCTTAGTAAACTGAGACAGCTTACATGAAAAGCAACACCTCCAATTCATTATTTATCATTTTAAATTGATCACTGCTGATAAAGTAGGATGAAAAAGCAATGGATTGTAGATGAAGGTCTACAGGTAACTAACTGCGTGACATCAAAAAACCTCTTCAATCTTGATGAACCTAAGTGTCTTCACTGGAGAAATGGGGAGCTTTATTTGTTTCCATACTATGTGGCATTCCTGCTAAATCTAATAATGAGTGTATAAAATCACAATCAGTCTGCAGTGGCTTAATAATTATTGTTACTGATTTATTTTTTATTGTCACAAATAAAAAATAATACAATTACTGAATATTCTCATGAGGCATCTTAAAATATTTTAAGGTAAAACAAAACTAAGAAAAATAAGATTTTTAAAGCAAAGTATTGGCTGCAGACAAAATGAAGCTATAAAATTTGCATTGAGATCATTTATATTCAAAGTCAAGAAACAGCCTTTGGATGGCTGACTTCAAAGAGAGTGAATTTTCACTACAAATTTTTATTTTGAATAGATTGCCAGATAGAATTTCATTCAATTGCCATATAAATCGGTGACTAAAAAGAATCCATGCTTTTTATTGGTACACACTCACACAAATACTCACATGAAAAGAAAAACCTGGAGATTCTGCATAGTACTTTAAGTCCCTATGTCCTAAACCAAATTTTGTAAAATGTCCTTCTTTAGAGCTTAAATTGCAATCAAATCTGGAAAATTTTCTACCTTGGTAGACTTCCAGAAATTGCAGCAAAAGAGACCTCTATAGCTTTTCATATTTTCCCAAGTCTTATTTAGTAACAAAGGACTGAGTTTTCTCAAAAAATTCAGAAGAATTATTTTAGTGCTACTGTCATTTTTCAAATCACATGACTCTATCACATCTACTTGTTTTCCACCTATGTTATACCCTAAGGGAAAATGGAAATTGAACAAAGTTGGCCCTCATTTGCCCCACTTAGACTATTCTCCTAAAACAGTGACTTGAAACCAGTTACAGCTATGACTTCAGAGCACTTGATCATTCCTGGATCTCTTTCCCTTCTACTGAGGCTCTAACCCTCAGTTTTTCTGGCCCTGAGTGCCAGAATTCTATATACACATTTTCCCCTTGCCTCTGTCCCCATTCTGCACAACACAAACATCTCAGAATGAATAAACAAATCCAAGTTAATATCACAAAGAAAAATTTAAAAGTGCTCCCATGGCTCCTCTCCTTCCATCTGTAAATAATGTATATGCGTTTTAGCTAAAATTGTTTTTGGTCAAGTGTTGGGACAGGAAATAGGAAAGACCCAGTTCCCTAAGAGCAGAATAGGAAAACTGAATGCATCAGAAGATATAACTAAGCATTTTTCAGGGACAGGGAGGCACAGGGCTGGGGGGAAGTTCTAGTCTGAAGGAGCAAGAGAGCCATTCACAGAAATAGGTACAAGGCAGATCTCAAAAGCTCTGATGCTGAGCAGGGTCCCTCTTCTCCTGGCGATAGCAGTCCTTCATGCTTCACCTCTCCAGGCAAGGCTGTCCCCCCATGAAGGCCAGTCTAGGCAGACAGCAAAATATAAGAGTTCCCCCAACAGATCCAGCTAAAATCTATTTTCAAGAAGAAATAAACAGCAACCAAATTAGTAAATAGTGTCAGAAATCTAAATATACATTGATGATATAAATAAAAAATTATTTATTTAAAGGTCTTAAGGAGAAAGAGAATTAAATGCACAATAAAATGAAATATATATTCAGAATGGAGTATTAAAATTAAATTTATTTAAATTTCTTCCTTGTAAGGATATGTATTCAGAATGGATTGTTCACGTTAAATTTTTATAAATTCTTTCCTTGAGAGGAGGTTGAAAATACTAATTATATTTAGACTCTAATTGGTCAGATACATATTTGGTAAAATGTTTAGTATCATCTTTAAGATTAAGACATGGTTTTTCTGGGATACATAACAGCTTCAAATTAGCACAAAGAGTTCTCCAATGAAAGATCCTTCTACTGAACATGTTGCTCACAAGTTATGGTCTTATACGTGAAAAAAATTGCTGCTCAAGCCTCAACCTAATGAAACCTGTTCTTTTCTAAATACAAAATGAGTTATTTTCATCAGACAAAATACTGAAAAATACAAAGGTTTTTCTTTCATTTTTATCTTGATGACCAACATAGGATTTTTACTTTATTAATTGTTATGTAGAAATTCATGTGTTTTTTCTATTTCAAGCAATTGCTTTGATGAATCAATAAACAAGTTTAAAGAAACCATCTATCCACTTTTAAAGGAAAAGTATGTAATTTCACTAATGTTTTCCAAATCATAGTGCAGTTCAGTTTTATTTCTGCATCATGACTAGCACAACACATATTTTCATTTATTTAGCAACTATGATACCAAACACCATTTGCAAAAATAGAAGTAATAGAATCAAAAAAAGATCTTAAAGATTATTTACTTCTACCCCCAAATTTACTCGTAAATACTGTGGTCTAAAGAGCTTGAAAGTGGGCGATTGGAAATGAATTTGATTCAAGTGTCTGAAGAGAAACTAAAATAGATTATTCCAAGAATGTCATTGAGCACGTGATATTTTAAATCATGAAGGTTTTAAATCATGATGGTTTTACCAAAAACAAATTGGTAAATCATCCTTCAACAGAGTTTCAGAGTCTCGCAAATGCAGCAAGCACAATGGAAAAGGTTTTATGTAATTCATCTCACCAGGACCAGCAGGAGACACGTGAGCTGGGTGCTGGAACAACTGGGTAGATTAATAATTGGTCAAAAGCCGTAATGAATGGGTTGACTTCAAACTACTAAAGAGATTTCTAGAAGAGTGTGGAATCCTAGGTCTTCAGTTCTGTACTGCTCAACATTTTATTAAGAGGATAGAGAACAATAGAGAAGGAAATGTCAACTTTACAAGCAACCTGAAGCTTGAGAGAAAGGTCATATGTTGCCGATCAGAGTTGTGTTCTAAATGACCCTTGGAAAAATCCGCAAACTTTAAATATAAAAGGAAACAAGGTTTTTTCCAGTACAAGTTCCAATTTGTGTAAGTGTAGGATGAAGAGGAATAGTTTGGGGACTTTATTCTTATTATTAATTAGTATTTATCAAGGACCTATTTTCAAGATGTTGTGCAAGATGATATAAACTAAAACGGAGTTTTGATTAATTATAAAACTAGCATTAGCCAGCATTAGCCAATGAAAAAGTTATCACATATTAGATTTTATTATTAGACTATAGAAGGAACTCATCAAATATAGGAAAATACATTCCTGATTTTCTCTGAAATGCTCAGATATAAGCCAAAATATTGCCTTCTGCTATGGATGGCAATCTTAAAGAGAGGTACAAACAAATACAATTAAATTCAGGGAAAAGAGAATCAGACAGTGGCAACACAGAATTTTACCAATGGTCCCAGAAACCAGTGTACTTTAGAAATCACCCACCCATTGTGTTACTGCCTAAGACAGCCTGAAATTCTCCTTAGTGTGACTGAAATTTAGACAGGCTTCTCCTAGTCTCCAGGCCCTCCATCTCCCCCACCTTGGCCCCTGCAGAATCCAGACAGAAATTGCTGCCCCTGGCTGGACAATTTAAGCTCAAGAGATAACTCCACATCCACACACCCCATTGCTCGACTGACACCCACACCCCCCAAACACATTCCAACTACCACAACAGCAGTCCTTTTCCATTAGCTCATCCCAGTCCCTAAAAACTCTACTGCCAAAAAAAAAAGAGAGAGAAGAAAATCTTGTGGCTGTTACTCCCTTTTCCCAGTGTATTGATACTGGGTATTTACTCAAAAAAAAAAAGGGCAGAAAATAAATAAATAATGGGGGGGGAATAAGGACCATGAGATATTTTGGGTGTTCTTTTTCATTTTTATTTTTATCCTTATATGTATTTTTTTTGAGTAATAAAACTGTTCAAAAATTGATTGAGGTGCTGAATGCCCCACTATATGATGATATACTGCAAGATTGATTGTAAACTTTGTATGACTATATGCTATCTGAATATATCTCAATAAAATTGCATTTGGAAAAAACTCTACTGCCCTCTGCTTCAGGGCGGTTGAGCCCTCTCCCTCTTCTCTATTGTAATAGCCTTCTAGACTCTCTTGCTCCCTCTCTCTCTCAGCCTCTGAGCCCTCTGGTCTCTCTCTTCTTTATTGCGTTTGAATAAAGTCATCTTTGCCTGTTTAACATGGTCCAGTGCAGATTTCCCTTTGGCAATGGTCAAAGCAGAGGAACCACATTAGTGGAGAAACTATTGAGGGGGTGGGGGGAATGAGATACTTTTAACTTTGAGAAGATTCAGGCAATACATATATACTCTCTTCAGATATTTGGAAGAAATTCCACGTTTTATATATGTATTTGAACTAAGTAACCAACAAAGTATAGCATACTAAAATCTTGGACCATTATGAAGCCTTTACAAGCCATACTTTTTTTTTCTGCATGGGCAGGCACTGGGAATACAAGCCATACTTTTAAAAAATCTTTAATGATGTCGGAAAATGTTCACAGTGCAAGACTGTAGCTCTGAGAGCAGTGCATAAAGCCAGAATTCTATTCCAATTTTTCACTTGAGTGTGTTTATGAGCACACATGGGAAAACATATTAGATGCTGACAGTGACTGGTCACTGTTGTACCCTTCTACTGCAGGGTAGAAATACAGGTGATTTTCACTTTCTTTTTTGTATTCTCCAAAGTTTCTATAATGAACAATTACTTCTTTTATAAATTAGAAAAATAGTCATAATTTTAAAATGTGTTATGGATTCTTCCCATAAAGTTCAATAGCTAAAAGGAGACAAATTTTGGCTTAAGAAAATAAGTGTTTCTGAGTCAGCATACTTCAAAGAAATGAAGCTTTGGGAAGCAGTCGGTGCCCTGTTACCGTAGGCATTTTGACAGGACACTATGACAGGTAGCTCATAGAGAAAAATCAAAAGTAAGATATGTGCAACTTTTCCAATCCTTTTAATGCAGAGAATCTATAATCCCTTCCACATGAATACTAGGGTTAGATACTCAAGAGTCCCAAAGCCCAGCCTCTCTAAAGAGTTTGGTGAAACACAGAGAAAAGTCGCAGAAAGGATGAACCCTCCAGCAACTAAAATTAGAAGAAGTTTAGTCTTTTATAGGTTCCTGGATGTGGTTATAACTTTTCCCATATTTAAATGGGAATGCCAACAGATCACAGATACGAAATAACTGTCTCTTTAGGACAGCGCGGAAAACTTAAATAAGAACATAAGAAGCTGTTTAAAAATCCATCCATGCCTTTGTCTCCAGACTTTTCCAGGGCCAGCGGCCCCTGGACCAGGGGCCCGGGGTTGTAGGCTCGGGTGACGCCCATGGGCTCCGTGTTCAACCAGCAGTTTGCAGGTGGCTGCGAACAAGGTGGCAGAGGAGGAGCCAGAGCCAGGGAGGCCAGGGAGGTTGGGGGAGGCTGAGGAGGTTGGGGGAGGCCGGGGAGGCCGAGGAGGCTGGGGGAGGCCGGAGAGGCCAGGGAGGCCAGGGAGGGCGGAGAGCCGCAGCTGCTGCACAGGTGCTGGCATCCGTAATCAGTTCATGGCATGGATGGGGTTCAGTTTCTAGTCCATGACCTCCCACATGGGAGTGGCGCTCCACCCCCCAGAGGACGTCATTGTGCATTAGAGTAAACTGCATATGGAAGGCTTTCCAGAGCCTGAAGGTGGGTGAGGCAGTAGAGTTCACCTTTAAGAAGTCTGCTAAAGGCTTGGAATCTATCGTGTCACTGGACCTGGTGGGAAGTGAGAGGCCACCAAAGGGAAAGAACATGCAGAAGTACAGATTAAAAGGAGACAGGTACTACAACTGTGGAGGTCTAGGCCATCATGCCAAGGAATGCAAGTGTGGACACAGCCCAAGAAGTACCACTTCTGTCAGAGCATCAGCCAGATGGTGGCCTCCTGACCACTGAAAGTGTAGCAGGCCCCAGCTCACAGGGAGAGCCCTCCTACTTTACAGAGGAAGAAGAGATCCATAGCCCTGCCCTGCTTCCAGAGGCCGAGAATTGAGCCGTATTGCATGGGGGCAGTCCTTATGCCATCAGGAAGTCCCAAGGAGCAGGCATCAATCTGCAATGTGGAGAAAGTGGGGTAGGCTGGGTAGGGGGCAGCTGGCACTGCCATGTATTTTAGGCTGGGGTCCATAGCATCACCCCCTCTTCCATCTTGGTGGAGGAAAGGGGTGAGGCAAAAGAACTCCAACCATGCTTTATCCAAATACAAGTGAGGGTTTCCAGGAGAAATACTCTTAGAGCCTGCAGGAAATACCCCTAGAATTTCTACTTTTTTTAACAGTGGCTTAGATAGGGAAGTTGTTTTCCTTGAAAAGAGGATTTCTATAAATTTCTCATGCCAGAATGAAAAGATTATATATGAGAGCAGATTGATGAACCCAACCCATGTGCCACTACATTCTGTGGGAGAGGAATCCCACAAAGGGGTAGGGCAGGGTTTTTCCATGTCTTGTCTCCTTATAACCCATGTTTGGGACAAGGTGCTGGGGTCTGTCCTAAGCAGATTGTGATGATAGACAAAAGGGGTGGTTGATGGGAGAGCTGCAGATGTACTGCTCCTAAGTTCACTCCTGCCCCATTCTTGGCCAATATGATTTTATTTATTTGCTCCCTTGGATAACTGTACCTTGGGTTGCACTTTCGCCAGGATGTCAACTGAACTAGCTGTGTGTTAATGATGTATCTTGTGCATTTTAACTTTGTTTTTTTAATATAAATATTCTGGTTTTATATTTTTGTATATTTTAATCTAAGCACTCATTCCTGTACTATGTTCTCAGGTACACGAACAATCTCAAGAATAAGTCTGGCAGCAGCTCCAGGTCTGCACAGTAGGAATGCTTTTTTATTGTTGTTGCTTTATCATTACAAAGAACAACTATTTGAACTAATTCATTTTTGACAATTAGGGCTGGTTTTTCTGCCATAGAGTCCTCTTAAAATCCCTCCCTTTCATGGGAGACTAGGTTTTAATTGGATTGCCCCATGATTTGATCTACTGGAAGATTGGAAATCAGTTTAAATGGGAAAATGGTACAGAGAGGTAAAGAGAGACTGGGCCAGTTTAAAGGTCAAGAGAAGAAGCCAAGGTTAGGTGAATAGTATCTATATATATATAATAAGGGATTACTGTTCCCAGCCTCTTAATCCTAGGGCACAGGACTTGTTTGGTACATCAGATCCATCTTTCACTGGTTTAGACTAGGCCTGCCATACACAATAGATGTGGGTGTGTGGGTGTGTCCAAGGATGGATATATGAAGCAAAGACTGAAATGCTTAACCTCTCAAAATTCCGGACTTTTCCTGCTTGCTTTGAGAAAGACCATAAGTGAAGGCTTCTTTGTGGCACCAGGAGCCAATGTCCTACCCTGCTGCCGTAGTGATTGTACTGTCATAGTAGCTAAAGGAGGAAGGGGGTTTCGTTTACATGCTGTGGAATCACTGCAAACCTATGTCACTGTGTTGAAATAGGGCAAATACAATAGAGCACATTGGGTGATGTGTGTCTGATTCTGGGTTCTTGTTTCCCCAAATGCTTCCCTCCCTATAGTCATTGTATTTGTCTGGGTTTTGTAGAACCTCGTGAGTCACTGATATGATGATTGCTAGGTGGCCTAATTTGTGTAAATTTAATGTGTTGGTCTTTCTTCATGTTCTTTTGGGTTTTTTTATTGTTTACAAACTTATTTTTTTATGTTGAAAGAAAAATACCCAAAACATCTTTGACAGAAGATTCTACTTCAGGCCAAAAAAAATCTGAAACATGCTTGGGGATGCTTCTTTTAAGTGGGGATCCCTCTTTTAAGTGAGGATCTTGAATCACCGTTTCTTCCATGTTCCCCTGTTTCTTATTTTGAACTAGATCTTCTGCCTAAAAACTTACCCTATTACCCCTCTCCAGCTCCCCCTCCCTAAACCAGCTCCCCCTCCCCAAACCAATTTATTTTGGAGGGTATCTCCACAACTCTTTAAGAACTTTTACAAAAAAACTAAAGAACGTAAGAGCACTCTATCCCTCATTCTCAACTCCCACCGAGTTAATCACATTCCTTGATGTGATCCATGCCAAAACATTAACACTTTTGTACTTGGTTTAACCAAACTTACTTAATCATCATTCCTAGGATAGAGAGAAACAACAGGGTTGGGGTGTTTCCATGTAGAAAGTGAGATGAGAGATCCAGAAAGGAAAGATGAATGTATATCCATGCCACTCAGAAACTTTTATGCTGGTGCAAGAAACTTATGTCAAAGTGGCCACAAAATTATTTGATAGGAGAACAGAAGAATGTACCTCCATGTTTACTGCTAGAAACCAAAGCTTTGTGTTGAATCTTGGATTTATGGGTAAGAAGGGAGGTTAAGAAAGCATGTACCTGTCTGTTCTTTTCCTATTCCCTTCCTCTCATTCCTAAACTGCAGGAGACTGAGCCCCCTTGGGCTTTAGTGACCCTATCACTGGGATATGTTTTTTGTTTTTTGTTTTTGACGCTTGATTTCATATTGGGTACTTCCCTTCTGCTGTCATTTTGTAACACTTGCTGACCCTTTCCCCTTCCCTCTTTTCCCTGGGATAATACAATGAATAAGTAAAGACTTACTGGAACTGAAAAAAAAAATCCATTCTTGCAGGCCCAAACTCTGGAGCTGCGTTAAATGCTACAACCAATGCATGGAATTTCGTTACTTCTAATAGTTTTCAACTATTTAAATTCAGAAATGCTTTCCCATCTCTTCGGAATTTATAAAATACAGTAAGGGCCTCTGAATTATGTGCACCTTTCTTCTATTTTATCCCTACAAGAAACAGGAGTCAAGTCTTTGCCTGATTTTCTCTTACTGCTGCTGAGAAGGTACTGTATTATATATTCTAAAAAGACTAAAAGATTGCATTGCAACTTCATGAATCTGCTTAGTGGCGCATGAAACTTGGGCTGACTGTTGGGAGATGGATTCTACAACTAAGGGTGAATAGCCCCGGAAATTGGAATCCCTCAGCACTCGTCAACTGAAATGTAAAGGAAATAATGGCAAATTGGCTGTCACAAATTGAGTATAAAGGAGAACCCCAGAAATAACTGTATGCCATGACTTTGGAAAGAGAAACTTCTTATTGATTTCTTTTTTTTCAGATAACCCTAGTCTCAGGTTGGTTTTCTTTTTCCACTTAACATAAGTGACTGATTGAACAATAAGTTCTCCAAGGGAAGTTAGTACATAGTAACTGATACTACCATGATATCAGTCTGGTTCAAAGGTCTTCTGAAACTCAAAGTGGCATTTGGTTCTGATGCTGGGGTAGCTTGCTCCTAGATGAGGCATCAGCTCAGGGTCTAGTTTGCTTTCCCAAGCTTGCATTAATGGTGATCTACATAAGAGCTAAGGCTTACTAATCATGGGTATGTGTCCTCATGGGTTTAGCACATCCTTACATTTTACAACTACTGTACCTTCTTAGACGGGTGTGCTAAAATAACTAGGACGACTTGTCCAAGTGCTGCCAACTTGACCAGGTGATAAACAGCAGATCCAGGTTTCCAGTCCATATCTGCTCATTAAAGTGCTTTCTGGCTCAACTGCATTTTCTTAGATTCAGAACTAATTTCATTTTCTCCTAGGCTTTAAATTTTCTGGCTATAAAAGTGTAAATTAGATGACCTAAGAAGCCCTTTCTAGTTATAACATCTCATGAGCCCACGTGAACATAAGGATTAGTTTAAAGCTATTAATTCCCCTTTATTCTATATAACCAGTCATTTAAGAAACTCTCTCCTATACCCTAAATGTACTTATTTCGTACTCTTGTAACTCATTTTTTAAACTTTAATCATTGTTGGAATGCTGTCATACTCTTCTATGACCTCCCTGATGCACGGTAGCTCCACTTAAGTCATACAGAAGACTTTCAAAAAGCCACTTATGTAGGTCCTTAACCCATTGCCTCCCTTGTAAGTTTTCTCCAATCATCTTTTTGCATTATTTCATGTGAGTTATTAAGAGTTTGCAGCTTTGTTCCTCTGTAAAACATGATTCAGTTAATTAAATGTGTGTAAATGGTAAGTTCTCAGTAAGCATTTCTTATTACTCTAGTTGTTGTTGATGATGTTATTATTGATATTGCTTTTACTTTTTATGTATGTCCCGGCTTGTGTCTTCCAAACCAACTAGAGTCCCCATCTGCCCTGGCCATTTACTCTCTCTGGCATATGTCTATTTCTCTGTGGTTCTCCCAAGAATGGAATCATCTTTTACTGTTAGCCCTCCCTGTCCCAGTTTTCTACTGCAGAAGTTTCTCCTGTTTCAGAAGTTGCTCAGGTCCCAATCCAGAGGCAGCAAAGCTCCTTTCTATCAGGTTCAGAATTACCATATCATGTGTGGATAATGCAATTTTTTGGTCAAATGCATATATCTGTTCAATCTAAATTAATTTTTAGAACTGTTAGAACAGACTTATTTCTGTATACGGTATGGAGCTCAGTGTCACATGGTCTGTGCCCATATAATAAATATTCCTTGATTAATGAAAAAAAGGGGAGAAAAGCACCAAATAATGTCATTTTTTTCAGTCAGTCCAAGCCCCAAGTAGAATTCCAGATGGAAATCAGGTCCTTGAGATGAGGACAAGATAAATGAAAAAGTAACCACAGAGAGTAAAGGCTTATCCTCTCAGCTGAAGCATTAAGCTAAAGCAGTTATAGCTGCAGCAGCTGTGAGAATTCAAATATCATAGTTTAATTGAAGTTCTAATGTAGAAGAGAGCTCACTGCCAGAGCTTTTACTTTCTTTCTGCTTTATTTCTCATTTGCTTTGGGTGATGCACTGGAGGAAAATACTTGGTAAGCATTTCTGGTGCCAAATAGTTGAATGACTTTCCATCATTATTAGAGCAATATATCTCCCTGCATACTTTCTTTCTCATTATCACATGATCTCCTTGTTACGCTTTTATAAAAACATCCCATCTGTGTAATATATTAATATGTTGCTTAAATTCAGCCAAATTGTTATTCTTCAGTTGTTAACACAATAGGATTGTTTCAGTCCAATCTACTCAGAGAAATAAAAAGGAAAATTTCTCAAACTAATTGAAAGGGGTAAGTATGATGGCCTAGTTAAAAGCTAAAGATGTTCATGATCACAGAGTAAATGACCCATTCCAGTGGACAAATGACTCAACTCAATGAGTTATCTGGAATCTAATAAAGAATGACTTTAAATGACATTTTTGGTATGTAATGGACCTTCTAACTTCTATATTAATGGATTTATGTATTAAAGGGTGAAAAATAAATAAGGAATACATACCAAATAACTCATTGGAGGCCAATATTTATTTCCTAAAAAAATGGCTATTAATTGGAAAATATCAGCCTAAAATTTAAAGTAATATGGATATTTAAAATTTGTTTCATTCTAAATAGATATATTATCCATGCTTTTGTTAAAATTTCTATGACTTCTGTCAGCAGCTTCTGACACCAATTGCAAATTTGCTAGATTGATTTACGATTATAGCTTTATTATAGTGAAAGGAAACAAATGAGAAGAAGCCCAAAGAAGGGATGCATAGGGTAAAGCCTGGGGGAGTCTCAAATGCAAAGCTTCCATGTCTTCTCCCCATAGAGTCAGCATGGGTCAACTCCAGGTCCAGCCATGTCATCATCAACCAGGGAAACTTATCAGGATTTTGAGTGTCTCAGGTTCACATGGGATTTCGTTATATAGGCATGATTGATAAAATCAATGTCCGCATGATTGAATTCAATCTGTAGCTGATATAAGGGCTGATATGATGTGGTTCGAAGCTCCAATCCCCTAATCACTTGGTTGATCTTTCTGGCATAGGCAGCCCCCACCCCAAAGGCTGTAAATATGGCTGGACACACCTGTATCTACAGGTGTAGTCCTAAACCACAACAAGGAACCAACGACATTTGGTCACAGGAATCTCACAGGAAATTCCAAAGATTCAGAAGGTGATTCCATACTGGAGACAAAGACCAGCCAAGTTTTTCATTTTTCTATAAAGATATTACTTCCTTATGTAAAATCTTTGCCAAAATAAAATGAGATTTATCTAAATTATAACTATTTTCAGGAAAAAAAAAGTATGAATTTACTCACCATTCCACAATCAGGATAAATATGGAACCCACAATTTCCTAATTCTTCAAGTACTTCATGGCTGAGTAACTTTGGGTAACTAGGTTGTAGCTAACTTCAATCTTATGCACAAGAATTCTTCTTCCAGAGGACTTGATGAGTTCCTGGAGAATGTGCTAATGGACAACATTAGATCTGGAGAGTTTTATCAATAATAGAGAGTTTTAAATCATAGAGCTAGAGGAGATAATAGAGATTATCTCATAAACCTTTGGTTTCACAAGAAGGAAATGAGGCATGGGAAAGGCAAGCTGACGATAGAGCATCCTTACGCTAGGAACAAGGAAAACCCTGGGCCTCCGTTTTGGCACGGCACACTATCCTTTAAGTAGATACCCTCATGTAGCTCTTGCCCAGGTATAGTGAGGAGCAGGAGGCATATGATGGGTCTTTGAGAACCTAATCATCACTCAGCCTAAACTGCAGTTCCCGTACACTGAAGATCCATCCCTGTCTCCATCAATCTGACCCCCCAGGACTCTTCACTCTATTTCTTCCAGATTCTCCATATGCGTCATTATCAGGCATCGCTTAATCAGGAACACATGGCTTTTTCTCATTTGTAAACTGTAATTCTTTTCTTTACAAACTGTTGAGGATGGTGCCAAGCCATGATTTTAATTTCAGGACAGAATAGTGCTTAACCCAAAATGAATGTCACACCCCTCTGTTACTCCTACTAAATCCATCTCCAAACTCTTCATTTCTGTTCAGATCCAGTGTTTTATTTTCATCAGAATTATATTTTTGAATGTTGTCTTAGTTTTTCTGTGCTGCTGTCACAAATACTATACAATGGATTGGTTTAAGAAACAGGGATTTATTGGTTCAAGGCTTTGAGGTTAGGAGAAGCCCAAAATCTAGGTATGGCAAGGCTTGCTTTCTCCCTGAAGACTGTTTCACTTTGGTGTGGCTGTCAGCAATCGTTTGAGCTCCTTGACTTTCCCATCACACGGTGATGTCCTCTCCTTTCTCTTTTGGGTTCTTGTTAATTCCCTACTTCTCCCTGTGACCTTCTCCTCATAAGGTTTCCAGTAATCCAGGTTAAGACCTGTTCTGATTCAGTTCACCACCTTAACTAAAAATAAGATCTATAAAAGGTTTATTTACAATGGGTTCCCACCCACAGGGACATGGATTATGTCTAAATTAGGGTACATGATTCAATTTACCACATATATCTTAACATAATCAGCCCTCAGACTTATTTCTTTAAAAACAAACAACCAACAAACAAATAGACAAACAGTGAAAGGCTTAAATGATAGCAACTGCCTTGTATACTTTTGGGGATTGGATTATTCCAATGTTGGGGACTGGATTGTGCATGCATTTTGTTTTCAACCAATTTGTTTGTGTATTGCCCTACCATGAAGACACTACATAGAATTTAATAATTTAAGAGTATGGAATCTGATAATGATTTTTAGCAATAGGTATTTGCTTTAGTGGGACAATTTTGACCATCTAAAACCAAAGTCTGCTCAATCTACCAAACTGTTTCACACCTACTATACAACTGTCCTTGTTGTAAGATACAAACCTGGCTTTAAAAGAGTCTGATTTAGAAGAAAGACTCTGTAAGCAAATATTCACGATAAATCAGGTATATACAATGACACAAATGTCGAGGTAATTCAAAGGAAGGAATACAGCATGCTGCCTATACTGCAGTTACAACAGGTCTGATTAATTTCCCCCTTTTATTTGGAAAGCTGTTTTAGGATAAGCAATGTACCCTCCTTATTTCTGAGACTGGAGAACAGGCTCTTTTAGAGGAGGGAGCACACAAACATGGAGCAGAGAGAGCTGTGGAAGTCCAGATCCCACACTTTCTTGTGCTGGACAGTAGATAATTTAAGTAAATGCACAAAGCATATTTATAGAGTTTCCTCATCTATAAATGGGGAGTCAGAGGGATACTATGACATGTCTACAGCACTTAAAACACTCTACTTTGGAGTCAGAGGTCTTGTGCAACCTTGAACAATTTATTTATCTCACTTGTAAAATGAAAGTCAGACTTTCTACTCATAGGATAGAAAAGTTGAGGTAGTTGATACAAAATAATCAACACATAATAAATGCTCAATAAATAGTAGTGATTATTATATTATCCTTTGTCCCTCCTTGTTCTACATGCATCCATTTTATGTATTTAACATGATCATTCTTGAGAAGTCAGGGACTAGACTTTTTACTTTGAATTTGGCTTCACATCAAGGTTTATGGAAACAAACATTTAGCTTATGTTTTCAGATGATAAAAATAATATATGAAGCTTCAGCATTGTGTGAATTTTGATAGAACTTCAAAGCCTGGTAATAGAAATCCCTTTGGTAGCCCAGAATGATGGCCTGACAAGGGCCCATTTCATGAATATGCATTCCCTTCACAAAGCTAAGCTTAAACCAGTTATTCACGCTGTCAGAACAAGTTAACCAAGTAAAAACAACTCATGGAAGGGCGAAAGTTGTCCCTGTCGATAAATGTGTAAATTTCTCCTGGGTAACATACATCATTAGCTGCAAAGAATTGTTCCCTTTAATTTTACGTTATCATTCCCTGCAATTTGTATATGAATAATACACTATAAAATTCAAAAGCTACTTCTATTCCTGTCGTTTACTTTGATTTATGATTGACAATGTTCACTTTCCCTTCATTTACAAGAAGCCTTGATGATTTCTTTTCTGATTGCTAAGATGGAGCACCAAAGTCTCTAGATTTGTGTATATGTACTTGACACCAAGATGGTACGTTACCCCAGGAGAGTCATCTCATGGAAGGGCCTGGCTTCATAGCATTCTCTTGTTTCTGTGGCATCTGCACACAGTGTAGCTGTGGCTTATTGAGGTTCTTGGTTTGTGGAACAGGATTTTTTTTTTCTTCAGAAAAAGAAAAGTAGGGGTAGTATATCTTGCTTGGCTGTTTCTTAAATTTATCCAAGGATTTCATGACTGGTTTGCTAATGAAGGTCATATCTAGTAGTGTACAGAAATCTTCCATTTACAGTTTTGTAAGTGAAGTTTTATTACAGAGATTAAAAGGATTTTCTTGGTATTTAATACCATATATAAATATACAGTATTATATCATACCATATATATATATGGTATAATACCAGGAAAATATATATATATTTATATATATCCCTATGTGTAATTTATACATGAATGTGTATGTGCATATATATTCAAATGCTTAAAAGACACTATTTACATATTCTCAAAACAATGTCCTTTTTGACCCCTAAACCAGAACACAGATTTATTAGAATAATTTATAATCTTATAGCTTCCCTCTAAAAATTCCATCAGGATGACAAAATATGAATCACACACATGAAATTAAGTTTATAAAGGCCCCCAAAACAAACTTTTAAGCTAATCCAGCATCTGAAAGTGTTATATTTTGGAGATAACATGTCATACTTTTAAAAATGCTACTAAGAAAGTGAACAACTTGCTTGGTTTATGGGAGAATTGTGATCCTAAACTTTGCCAAGAAAGAGAAGATATTAGCTAGATAAAAGAAGCCTTCAATTGTAGCATTAGAGGTACTAGAGCATATGAGAAACAAGGGAGACTACTGAATGTCTTTCATCAAAGACAGTAAAGGAAGAATCTTTAAGTCACTGTCTGGAGTTTAACTGTCTTGCAAAAGTTCTTAATGCCATGTAATTTAGATTGTCATCATGCCATTAAGAGAAATATAAACATATAAATGGATGGTAATATCTACATTAAGATGGCCTCCATTGTTACAATATTATAGGTTTTCTGATTCTTAAAACTAAAAAATCAACCATGGCAATAACTATGCTATTATCAAAATCTAAGAGGAAAATGTATATAGTAAGTACAAACAAGATATCTTACGATTTAATAGCAAAACCTATGAAATCAAAATTATTAAAGGCTAATATCTTTTTATCCAGGAAATACATACACACACATGCACATAGGAATCCACTCATGTAAATTACAAGATCCAACATTAATTTCACTCATATGCCAGTTATTTAACTTGCCTCCATTATTTCCAGCACTGAATGCATTTGAATAGAAAGGTGCCGTGCTCATAGCAGTTGGTTTTTGGTGCAGAAACAGAGGTGCGAGCTAAAATCTGCAGTATAATTCAAGGACAAAAGAATAGTGAAAATGTTCAAATTCCCATGACGTGCGTGACTTTCCATTTCCCTTTAAATTTTAAAACTACGTAAACTAATTCTACAAATTTACCTGCCTCCCTCAATTGTATATTGAATAAAAACTCTTTTTAGAGGAAGGAAGAATGATTTTCCTGAGTTTATATGTAATGTATCTTGGATTCTTCAATGGAATAGTGCAAAAAGCATACACTGGATTACAAACAAGGAAATCTTATCAGACTATCAAGTGTCTCTTCTCTAGTGTGCAAAAAGAGGACAAAACATAAAACAGAAGCTATAAT
This sequence comes from Myrmecophaga tridactyla, assembly GCA_004026745.1. Taxonomy (NCBI): domain Eukaryota; kingdom Metazoa; phylum Chordata; class Mammalia; order Pilosa; family Myrmecophagidae; genus Myrmecophaga; species Myrmecophaga tridactyla. The sequence goes on from PVIY010003137.1 coordinate 28,136, forward strand.
CTCTAATCTCAAAGAATTTTTAGTTGAGCAAACAATTTTAGAGTGGCTTACTCTCTGTACTTCAATTCCTAATAAATTAATTGATGAACACTTGAAAACAACAGCCTAATGGCAAGATTTAGTGTGCTACTTCCCCAATAAAAAATCAGAGAAGCTGGCAAAATTTTTAGAGGAGTATTGATCCCTCCGAGATGCTGAGACATAGACAATCCCTCCTGCAGGCCTCTCTGTCCAGGTCCAGTGCCCACCACACTGGCAGGTGTCCCCACTAGCCTGTAACCAGATGGTCTCATGTCACCAGCACTAGGCATGTTCACCGAACTTCATAAATGCTGTTCAGTGCTTAGTTACCCAAAAATGCTCAGCTAATTATTGGACTTCTCAGTAAAGTCCTTTCTCCCATATTTTGGAAGGAAGAGAATTGACAGTAAGATTTGTTGATTTTTTTTTTAAATGTATCATTATTTAATAAAACCAAGTTGTTGGGGATTGAATCGCATCCCCCACAAAAGCCCCCTAGTGGTGTGAACGCCTTTGTGAATAGGACTCTTTTCTTTTTTTTTTTTTAATTTGCATATGGGCAGGAGGCACCAGGGATCGAACTCCAGACCTCCAGCACGGCAGGTCGGAGCTCTGCCTGCTGAGCCACGGCAGCTGCCCGTGAAGAGGACTCTTGAAGGTGTTATTATTAGTATTATCATTTGTGAATAGGACCTTTAAGGATGCTATTTAGTTGAGTCCAAATTTAATCAGAGTGCTTTTATCCATGTGACTGAAGTCGTTGTAAGCAAAGGAAATTCAGATGCAGACAATCAATAGAAGCCATAGTAGAAGCCAGAGACAGTGATTGTCACATGCCAGGGGAAGAGCTGCAGGCTAAGGAACCCCAAGGACTGCAGCAAGCTAGCACCAAAATGCTATAGACATTGGGAGAAAGCATGGCTTGTTGAGCCCTCAATTTTGAGCTTTCAGCCTCCTAAACTATGAGACATTTGATTCCTGTCAATTAAGCCAACCAGCTTTACAGTATCTGTGATAGTAGCCCTGGCAAACTAAGACACAAGTCCTTGTGGAAAACAAAAGTATACTTTTCTGGAGTTGAAAGAAATGCAGTAAATGTACAAGGCATGATCAGAGCTTATATAAAGCATATAATCAATCAGTAAGACCCAGAAAGATTAATAAACACTTCAATGCACAGCCAATTATTAAGATAGGATGAGTAAGATACTGGAGCAATTCTTGGTCCTCAGTTTAGCACATGGCAAGGCACATCGTGATGTCTCCTGGACTCTCCCTTCTCTACCAGGTTCCATTGAATTTCAGCTTTGTTTCAGTTCACTAAAACTGCAGAAATGCAGTATACCAGAAATTGATTGGCTTTTACAATGGGGACTTATGAAACTTACAATTTACAATTCTAAAGCCATGAAAATGTCCCAGTTAAGGCATAAACAGATGAAACCTGGAATCTGAAGGCAGACTCCTGGCATATGGGACACCTTTGTCATATGTGAAGGCACATCCCCAGTGTCTGCTGGTCCTTCATTCCCAGGTTTTATGGCTTTCAGCTTCTGGTTTCAGTGGCTTCCTCTGTGTCTTGCAGGTTCTCTCTTGGATTCTCCAGGGCTTTTTCTATCTAAGCTCTCTCCTCTTTTTCTGTGCTTTATCTTCTCATAAAGGACTCTGGTGAAAAGGACTTAGACACACCTATGGGGTAGATCACATTTCAATTGGAATAACCTAGCCAAAATATCTTGCTGACAAAAGGTCTGCACTCACAGGAATAGATTAAAAGAACATGGCCTTTTCTGAAGTGCTCAGTAGCTCCAAACCACCACAAGCTTCTTGTGTCTTGTGACTTTCTCTCTGTCTATCTAAATGTCACTCTACTTATAAAGGACTCCGGTAAATAGTATAAAAACAGTTCTGAGGGTCGATTCCTGGACCATGCACCTGAAAAAAAAAAAACCCAAGTCTGACAGAGGTGGGCCGCATCTTAACTGAAGCAATGTCATCAAAAGGTCCTACTTACAATGGTTTCACACCCACAGGTATGGAGTACATTTAAGAACATGTTTCTCTGGAGTACATATAGCTTCAAACCACCACACTTGATTGCTTTAGCTTTTGGTAATTGTAAATAATGCCTCTAGGAACATCAGTGTGCAAATACATATTCCAGTCCCTGTTTTCAGTTCTTTGGAGTACATAACTATAAGTGGGATTGCCAGGTCATATAGTAATTCTATACTTAACTTTCTGAGCAACTGCTAAAAGTGGCTGGACCATTTTACCCTCCCACTAACAATGAACAAGTGTTTCTGTCTCTCCACATCATCCCCAGCACTTGTAATTTTCCATCTTTTTAAAAAGAGCCACTCTAGTGGGTATGAAATGGTATTATCTTATGGTTTTGATATGCATTTCCCTAATAGCTAATGATGTTCAATATCTTTTCATTTGCTTTTTGGCCATTTGCATATCTTCTTGAAAGAAATATCTATTCAGGTCTTTTGCGCATATTTTGAGTTGTTTGCATTTTTGTTGTTTGAATTGTAGGATTTCTTTATTCAGGATATCAAACACTTATCAGAGATGTGGTTTCTAAATATATTCTCCCATTGCATAGGTTGTCTTTTTACTATGATGAGGTCTTTTGATGAAAAAAATTTTTTTTAATTTTGATGAGGTATCATTTACTTATAGTTTCTTTTGTTGCTTGTGATTTGGGTGTAAAGCCTAAGAAACCATTACCTAACGCAAGGTCCTAAAGATGCTTTCCTATGTTTCCTTCTAGGAAATGTATATTTTTGGTTCTTATATGTCATAGTTAGATTCAGTTGTCAACTTAGCTAGGTGAAGGCACCTAGTTCTGTTGCTGTGGACATGAGCCAATGGTACGTGAACCTCATCTGTTGCTGATTACCTCTGCAGTCATCTAGGAGGCGTGCCTGCTGCAATGAATGATGCTTGATTTAATTGGCTGGTGCTTAAATGAGAGAGTGCAACGTAGCACAGCCCAAGCAGCTCAGCATACCTCATTTCAGCATTTGCAGCTCAGCCCAGGCCTTTGGAGATGCAGAAAGAAATCACCCCGGGGAAAGTTGTTGGAACCCAGGGGCCTGGAGAGAAGGCCAGCAGAGACCATCCTGTGCCTTCCCACATAAGAAAGAACCTCAGTGGAAAGTTAGCTGCCTTTCCTCTGAAGAACTAACAAAATAAATCCCCTTTTATTAAAAGCCAATCCATCTCTGGTGTGTTGCATTCTGGCAGCTAGCAAACTAGAACATTATATTTAAGCTTTTGATCTCTTTTGAGTTGATTTTTGTGTAAGGTGAGAGGTAGAGTTACCCCTTCTTTTATCATGATCAGGTTCAGCTAAGGGGAATGTCTTCTGCAAAAAGTGATGCTTAATCTAATCACCTTTTAAGGAAGATTCAGGAGAGATAATCTCTCTTCTCGCTTCAGCCAGCCAGCCTCTCCTGAGAATTCATTGAGGAACTTCACTGGAGCTGCAAGCTCACAGCCTGCCCTACAGATCTTGACTCTTACATCCCCATGCTTGTGTGAAACACGTTTATAAATTTTTATATTGACAGATATCTCCTGCTGATTCTGTTTCTCTAGAGAACCCTCGCTAATACATTTGCAAATGGAGATCCAGTTTTCCCAGTACCATTTGTTGAAGAGACTATTATTTCCCAAATGAGTGAACTTGGCCGTAAACATGAGGGTTCATTTCTGATCTCTCAATTTGGTTCCCTTGGTCTACACATCTGTCATTGTGCCCATACCTGCTCTTTTCATTACTAAGATTTTGTAAGTATTAAGATCAGGAAGTGAGTACTCCTCCACTTGAACATGGTATGTAATTCTTTAAATGTGCTGTTTGCTCGTATTTAATTGAGGGGTTTTCTTCATCTATATTCATATTGGTCTGTAGTTTCTTTTCTTATTATATCTTTCCTGGCTTTAGTATAGGGTGATATTGGCCTCATAGAATGAGTTAATATTCCATTCTCTTCAAGTTTTTTGAAAATTGTTGGGCAGGATACATGTTAATTCTTCTTACAATGTTTGGTAAATTTCCCCTGGGAAGCCATCTGGTCTTGGGCTTTTCTTTGTTGGGAGGTTTTGAATATTGATTCAGCCTCTTTACTACTTATTTGTTTGTTGCAATCTTCTACTCCTTCTCGAGTCCATACAGGCTGTTTGTGTGTTTCTAGGAATTTATCCATTTCATCTAGGTTATCTGATTTGTTGGTGTACAGTTGTTAATAATATCCTTTTCATTGCTGATTTTATCCCTTTACATTTCTGATTTTAATTATTTGTGTCCTCTTTTTTCCTTTGTCTATATAGCTAAAGGTTTGTGGAGTACGTAGATTGTTTAAAAGAACCAGCTCTTATTGATACTCTCTATTGCTTTATTTTTAATTCTCTCATATCCACTCTAATCTTTACTATATCCTTCCTTCTGCTTGCTTTGGGTTTACTTTGTTTTTCTTTTTCTAGATTCTCTAGTTTTCAGGTAAGGTCTCTGATCAGAGATCTTTGTTCTTTTTTGTTATAAGCATGCAGAGCTATAAATTTCCCTCTCAGCCCTGCCTTTGCTACATCCCACAAGTTTAAGTATAATGTGTTTTCATTTTCATTTATCTCGAGATATTTCCTAATTTTCCTTTTTATTTCTTCTTTATCCCATAGGGTAAGAGTAAATTCCTTAATTTCTACATGTTTGTAAACTTTCCATTTCTCCCTCTACGACTTTTCTATTTCTCCCTGATATTGATTTCTAGCTTCATTCTATTGTGGTCAGAAAAGATGCATTGTATGATTTCAATATTTTATTTATTGAGACTTGTTTTGTGACTTACCATGTTATTTATCTTGAAGAATTATCCATGTGCAGTTGAGAAGATATATATTCTTCTATTTTGGGGTAGAGAATTCTATATGTCTGTTAGCTGGTTTAGGGTATCGTTCAAGTCTGTAAGACTTCATAAGGTCTCTAGCAAGCACAAGCCCAGGAAAAGTAGCAGGGCCTGCTGCTCCAGGCAGGCTCAGAAAACACAGAGAGAAAGGACCTGTATTTCTCAAATGAGGCAGAAAAAAAGCATTTGACAAATTCCAGCACCCTTTCTCGATTAAAAAAAAAAATAGAGAAGTAAGAATAGGAGGAAATTCCTATTTCAAAGGACATATAAGTAAAACCCCACTGCTAACGTCATATGCAATCGTGACATGCTGACAGCTCTCCAAGGTCTGGAAAGACAAGACAAAGCTGCACACTGTCTTCCAGATTCGTCTGCCACCTTTTTCCCAGGGAGTTGGGGCAATGGCCAACCTCAGAGCCTGTCCCAGAAACCTGAAGCAACTGATCAGAAGTGGTGATCAACAATCAGAACACACACACCTGAAGTTTGGAGGACTCATTCATGTCCTACCCTGGCACCAGCCAGATGCACTAGGAGCCCTAGCTTTGCTTCCATTGCTGCCAGCCACAAGGCTAGGGGAAGGGAGATGTTAGCTACTGCAGGAAGGTGCAACTAACTGGTATTTATTGTTCTTTACCAGCCTCTTCCTCTCACTCCTCCCTGGATGCTGTGTACTGTTCGCTAGACTCTGACGTTTCAAAATAGTTGATTCAGACAATTTCTGCCAGCTCAATAGTTGTTTTGGGGGAGAGACGATTCCTGGAGCTTCTTACTCTACCATCTTCCACAATCCTCTCTCCATTAAATCTTTTTATTTGGGGGGGGGGGCGTGGTCCGGGAATCAAACCTGGGTCTCCCACATGGAAGGTGAGCATTCTATCACCGAACCACCTGTCCATTAGATTTTTTTTTTTTTTTTTTGCATGGGCAGGTACCAGGAATTGAACCCAGGTCTCTGGTATGGCAGGCGAGAACTCTGCCTGCTGAGCCACCATGGCCTGCCCCCGTCCATTAGATTTTAAAAGGAGTTCGCGCAACAACAAATATTCACTGTTAGTGAATATTCACTGTTAGTGAATATTATCTGAAAAGCATAATTAGCAAGATATATTTTGGCTTCTATTCAGATATTCATATTTCAGAAGGTCTCCCTTAGAGAAAATTCAAAAACTGTTGCCACAATCCTAAGACAACATGCCTAAAATTTAGCTTTCTTTGAGTTAACTCTCCCATCCTTTCTAGTAAGGCAGACGTGAAATCTTTGCACTCAACTCTTCTTCCCAATGGGGTAGGGAGTAAATCATGAAACAATCTGGAAAACAGATCCACTCTCTAGCCAAGTATTGGGTAAAGTTGTTTTTAAACAATTCTCTAGAATTTAATCAGTGATATGAAAACAAGCCAAAGTAATGATTTGGCACTTCCATCTCCCTAGAGATAACTAAAGAACCACAGCTATGCTTTTTTTCCCCTCAGTCTGAGATGATTCACACTGACCATGAGCTAATAGTTAGGGTAACAAAAGAATGAAAACTTCTGCCATCCCTTTTAATTCAGACACTGAAAGGAGAGTTAGAAAAATCAATTGAACCAATGAGTTTACCCCACTTCCACCCCCCATGGGAAAAATAAATTGCTAGTTTCTGCTCTTTTCTCCTGTCAGGCTCACTGCTTTAAGAAGTCCCATTTGAATATCAGGTGTTAGCACCAATATTTACATCACTCATTGACAGGATAGAGAGGGACAATGTGTTTGTTTTTTAATAATTAATGGTGATTTACAGGCATGAGACTTGACCAAGAATTAATAGAAAAAGTTAAATTAAAATTTTTGCTTCATACATAATAACAAAATAATTTCCAGAGGGGTAAAAAGTTAAATCCCCCCCCGCCAAAAATCAAATTTAAAAAATAAAAGGAAATTTTTTTCTGTGAATGTGAAATATTTTATAAGCATGAAGAAATGTAATAAGTGACAGATATGCAAATATTGAGAAATGTAATACATTGCAACAAAATAATCATAAGTAAAAACTCAAAGACAAACAATCTAAAAATGATTATAATAAGCTAGAGATGGTTAATAATGTCTTTGATATTTTGTCTTTTCCATTAAATAAGAAAAGCATCAAAACTGGAATGGAAGCATGTATGAAGGCCAGTAAACATTCATTTCACAGAAAAAATAAATATAAATGAATATAAAACTTTAAAAAATGGCCATCTTCATTAATAGCAAAAGAAATAGAAATAATTTCTCATCCTGTGATGAGCTGTAATATGATATGGCATAAGTTTAACTAATAATATTATTAAATGGTAGCAAAATGCATTAAAACCAAACACCTCTACTCTGTTAGTGAAAGTGAAAATTGTATAAAAACCTGTCTCTAAAGCAATTTGTTAATGTTATACAAATCTGAACATGTCAGACCCCTTGTTCTAATGATTCTATTTTGAAAAATAGATTCAGAAAAAAATATTAAGACCTGGCAAAAATGTTCATGGTATAATGTTAAAATAACGTATCTACAGCCATGATTCCAACTCAGTTACAGATAGTGTGCAACTAAAAATATAGAAGAAAATAAACCCAAATGTTAAGTATAACTATCTCTGGTTTGTGGAGTTGAAGCTGGCTTTCTTTCTTTTCCAAGCTTTCTGCATTAGCATGTAAATAATTTTAAAACTAGAATACCACTAACAGACCTACCAAATGGAATTAACATCATCATATGATTGACTCAACAAATTTTTATTGAGTGTGTCTCTGTACCTCTGTGTAATCAGTTGGGATTAAAGTCCCTGAGGTCATGGAACTGACATTCCAATAAAGAAAATAAACAATATTAAAAAGTCATTATTATAAGGTAGGATAGGTCAGATAACAAATATGGAAATACAGTGAGAAAGGAAAGGTCTTTCGATGAGAATGGGGGAGTAAAGCATGCTATAATAACGTAATAAACTACAGCCCACATTGCCGCACACAGCCTAAGTAATATCACACTGAGGTTCTCAGCCTTCTAGAATCAAAAGTTAGAAAGCTCTTGTGCTGGTTTGAAAGGATGTACGCCTCCTAGAAAAGCCATGTTTCAATCAAAATCCCATTTCATAAATGTAGAATAATCCCTATTCAATACTATTTGTTTGAAACGGTAATCAGATCATCTCCCTGGATGATGTGATTTAGTCAAGAGTAGTTGTTGAGCTGGATTAGGTGACAATATGTCTCCACCCATTTGGGTGAGTCTTGATTGGTTTACTGGAGTCCTATAAAAGAGGAAACATTTTGGAGAATGGGAGATTCAGAGAGAGCAGAGAAGAACGACATAGCCACAAGAAGCAGATTCCACCAGCCAGTGACCTTTGGAGATGAAGAAGGAAAATATCTCCTGGGGAGCTTCATGGAACAGGAAGCCAGGAGAGAATGCTAGCAGATGATGCTGTATTAGCCATGTGCCTTTCCAGATGAGAGAGAAACTCTGACTGTGTTCGCCATGTGCCTTCTCACTCAAGAGAGAAACCGTGAACTTCATCAGCCTTCTTGAACCAAGGCATCTTTCCCTGGATGCCTTTGATTGGACATTTCTATAGACTTGTTTTAATTGGGACATTTTCTTGACCTTAGAACTGTAAATTAGCAATTTATTAAATTCCCCTTTTTAAGTGCCATTCTCTTTCTGGTATTTTGCATTCCGGCAGCTAGCAAACTAGAACAGCTGTGAATGTGTTCCTACTTTTCTAATAACACCATATTAAAATTTCTGTACCTACGAGTTCCAATGATCTCACTGATATTCTTCTAGTCAATGAAATAAGGACTGTTTACTACATAAAGAATTATTTTCCTTCAGAATGAAAATATTTGATTGATAAACATTTTTTCTAAACATTTCTTAATTTAAAAAATCTTGGTACAAAACTGCATAGAGCACATCGGTATTGCCAGAGAAAGCTCAGGCAAGAGAGGGAGAAGTGATGGCTATGAGGTTGCAGAAAAGCAAGAGCCTAAAGACCTTACAGACAAGCAAGGGGATTTGGGTCTTAATTTTTAGATATTTAGAATCATTTAAGAATTTTAAGCAAGATAATAGCAGTCCCACTGTGTTTTAGAAAGAGCATCCTGTTGGCTGCTTGGAGGACTCACAAGAACACCAAACAGAAACAAGCTACAGAACAGAGCAAGGTCAAAGTGACACCTTGGCAATGAGCTCTGGAGAGAGGATAAGAAGGTTGAAATAACACAACATAGTGACCAGTTGAATTGTGGTCAGTTGGGGGGAAGAAGGAGGAATCTTGGATGGCCTCAAGTTTTCTGGCATGGGTGACAGTGATGACAGTATGAAATGATAAAATGTGTTTCTTATTTGATTAAAACCTGTGTCCAAAATTCTAGAGTCCCACTCAAGTAATGACGTGATACCACGAAATGGGTGCCAGGTCACTATCACTTATACCTGGTAGCTGAAAGGCAATCTTAGAGAGGATTACTCTGAACCTGTGTAGTGTGGCCTAACTCCAGGTAGTCAGAATTGAGTTACTGCAATATTTGCTGCTGGTGTCAGGAGTTGTTGTGGAAGTTGCAGAAGTCTTTGCAACCCTTTCAATGCACAGAGATATCTCCTCCAGCTCCACAGGCTGCACACTTAATTTTCCTCTAAGTAGCTAGAGGAGAAAGCAAATAAAAGATTGTAGCAGACAGTAAAATTACAGAGGAAGCCACGCCCTCTGAAATTCTCTGATAGTAAAAGTAAGCTCTTTATTTCTTCCCTTCTGTAAAGACCAAATTAATGTAACTGCATTTGGACTAACAACAGCTTAAAAGGCTAACCTCCTATGTGGAAAAGTATCACTTTTCTAGTGAAAATAGCTATTTAATTAGAGTTAATAAGTTAGTGTGACTTGAGGAAGTTAATTGAAAATGGAAAGTATCCTAAATATAAAATGCAATATAAAGTTGAACATAATCATCCAAGAGAGGTCATTAAAAGTCATCAAAGGCAGAACAACACCTGTACAATCTCTGTCTCCCTGCAGACACCTGTAGGATAGCAGCAGGTGTGTGAGTCTCTACATAGATGTAGAATATGGTATACCTTGAGATATTTTTACTTCTTTCCCATGTAACAGGAACTCACTTTTGGTGGGGGGGGGGGGAGCCAAGAAGGGAGTTTTTGCTTAATAGGTGCAGAGTTTTTCTTTGAACTTAAACTATATTGATGTAGTTTCAAAGGATGCATTGCAAATCCCCACCATCCTATAGGATTCAAAACAGTCTCTTAATCAGTTTGGTCCCTACTGGTATTATAACCTAAATTTGGACCTAATTTTTATGCAGAACCAAGAATGCTCCAAGCATCAAAAGCCAAAATAATCTCTTTAGCTGCCTCAAGAAAAGCCCAAGCCCCTGGATAAGGTCTCCTCTACATCCCACCCAGCCCCAAATCCCCTCTCTACCTAGGAGAGCCTCTGGAACCTGAAAATGATGGGAGGTCCTAAGAGCAGCATCTGAAGATTTGCATTTAATTTTTTTCTGTCAACATACAATATGTTACAAAACTACAAATCTTTCACCAATGATCATAAAAACAACATTCAATACCAATTAGTTTTGTAAATTATCATCCCTTCTCAAACATTTCCTTCCAGAAATACATAAAGAAAACGAGAGCAAGATAAACATTAAACTACTTGAATATGGAAATCTCTTGAATATTTTCCAGGTGGGATTCATACTGAAATTTGGAGAAGAAATAGTACTAAAAGGAAAAGAATTAAAGTCTTTCATTGAGGAAAGCTACTGAGAGGATAAATCTTTTCCTGTGTTGGTTACAAAACCTGCTCAAATAAAATATTTGAATTTTTATTAATAAATACAAAAGTTAAAGAAACAAGAGCTAGGATAGGTTAAGGCACAATTTTATTGGCCCTGGAGAAAACCAGGGAAGTATTCTAAGCAGAGAGAGAGGAGCCCAAACCAGGATAGAGACTTCTTCCAAACTTCACTCCAACATCGATTCTAAGGTTTCAAGTCCAAATGGACTAATTTCTTAAGCATGATCAGATCACAGCTCACTAGCTGCGGCCTCTACATTGGGCAGCCTTCTCCTATTAGAAAAAAACCTCTTTGCTCTAAAAAAGAAGTGACAGCGCTCATCTTATTCTTGGAAAACAGGTCTAAGCAGAGTTGCAGAAATGCTTGCCTCTACTCCCTGAAATTGAAAGACATATAAAATCTACACCAAGAGCAATAGTTAAATAGTTAAACTTTTCCAAATTAAATCTGTATCCACATTCACACGAGAAGTCCAGATTTTGAGGATTTTATTATTCTGAAGGAAAATTTCAAATTTATTTCCAGGCTGGTTTCCCTAGACTTAAACACAACTATGCTAACAGCAGAACCTCTATTAAAAGTAACTGAAATTGTTTGTCGATTCTAACATAAAAATAAATGTCATGAAAGTTTCAGACAATAAGAAAATCTTTTCTGTTTGTTACAGAAGGGCAGCACAAAACAAAGGGTCCAATTTGCTCAATGTTGTTAAGAATATACTGAAGACTTATGAGTCCTAGAGTAAGGTGGCTAATCTATACTGTGGTTTTATTAGTTTGTAATAGTATAAGGTATCTAGTACATGCCAAACTCTGAGGTTTAGTATCCTCAGATACTCAACATATAGGCAGCTCAATGTCACCCATCCATTAAGAGAATAGAAACAAGGACTAACATGTCTCTGATTAAGACTCAATATATAGGTTATAAATGACACGGGACACCTTTTCCGTAACATGGCACTGACTTGCCAGCATCCTCTCCTTTCACTTCTGGGTTCTGATGATTATTTCCTGCTTCGTTGCTTTTCCAACTGCTTCTCCTATCTGAGCACCCAATTTCCTTTGCTTAAAAGGATCCCAGCCATATGGGATTAAGGCCCACCCTCATTCAATTTGGGCACACCTCAATGAATAACATCTTCAGAGGTCCTGTTTGCAAATGGGTTCACATCATAGGGCCGGGGAGTTGGGACCTTTTGTGAGGGACCCAACCCAATCCCCAACTCCTGGCCTCCTCAAGAAAAGTACTTCACCAACATCTGCACTCTTGACAAAACTGGAAAGAGTTCTCGTGCTCCAGCCATGCATACTTGCTCAATGGACTGACTGAAATTCAGGTGCCAAGTTCTAACATTTACCGTAACCCTCATCAAAGAGAAATGCGGGAGGAGGTCTGTGCCTCTGCCCGGGCACGACGTGGGGAGGCTGCGGTGGGGCCGCTGGCGTGGTTTCTCCAGCAGGGTGGGCCCGGCGCCCAGGGCGCACAGCGGGACAGAGCAGGTTAACCAAGGAGCCTCTCCGCGAATACCCAGCGCCTATCCGGAGACCCGCGCTTACAAAGCCCGAGAATCTGGGAAGAACGTGGCCCCCAGAGGGCAGCAGTCTGGTCAGGGGAAGGAAGGGTGAGCAGGGATAAACTTTAGGAAGACAAGGAAAGGTGACGGTGGCGTTGCGGTGGCCATAAAATGCCACCAGCCGCAACTCTGGTCCCAGAGCCGGCCGGGTGGACCCCAGTGGACAGATGAAAGTTATATTTAATGCTGAAAGCCAAGCGCTGGCATTGGGAGGGAAACTGAGGCTCATGGAAGAATGTAAACCTCCTCTCAGATGGTATAATAGTTGAACTAAAGAAGAAGACAACCAAGAGTCATCTGAAATTGGGATTGGCTCTCTAATAATCCCGGAGACCAGGGGATTCAGAGACCACGACAGAGGCTTAAGTTTTCCTGGGCCCCTTACACAGATGTGGGGTGTAAAGGCTGCGGCTGGTGTGTGTGGAGCAACTGGGAGCACCCACGTGGCCTCCTTAAAATGGTAATCTGGCCCTTTGTTGGTGGTTCCAGCAAGTGCCATCCTTCCTGGAACATGGCCTGGACAACTGAGTCCAAGAAAAAGAGCAGAAGAACAAACAAAAATGTCAAAACATTGCAAAGACCAAACGACTACAAAAGGGTTGCAAAAACAAACAGACTCTGAAACCAGAGGAAATCATTTGGAAAATTATGCAGCTTTGGAAGGAATCCTTGAGATTTCTACTTTGGATTTTATGACAAATTTTATATAGTAAACGCAGCCTGAGGTATGAGAGAATCATGTTAGTTATGACCTCAGCACTGGAGTAACTTCCAGGCTTGGATATAGAAGTTTGTTGGTATCTGTGACTGTTATTGGGAAAATTAGCATTTAGTAAGCTACAAAATCTTTACAACTGACTTAGTCATTTGCCATTTTGTAGTCTATCTACTGAAATAAAAATATCCTATGGAGAGAAAAATGACTTTAGATTGTGAACTCTATTTAAACAATAGTTTAAATTGGGGTCTTATTCTGGACAAAGTCAGAATTATCCTTGCTAGGATGAACAGTGTGCTTGGGCTTTAAAAAGATACAATATATTCATCACATCTTTCATTGTTATTGCTTATTTCTTAGAATATAATCATTTCTGGCTTTCTCAAAGCAAAATAGTATTAATTGATTAATACTTTTATCTACTGTATAGTTTTTCTGATATTCAGCTTTTATGCTGATAATATAATTATCAGACATTTTGCATTTTTAAACCTAGCTTTATAAAGAGTTCTCTTGTTTTGACTAGTAGAATACCATCTGCTGTATATAATAATGTTTTGTTTATGAGCACAGCCATTTTCTTAGAGATGGCATATTGAAGAAAATGCAATTATAATTTAAAGCTTGTAGTACAGATGCTCAGCATTGTAGTACCTTGGAGCCTGTTTATTTTTGCTTGTGCTAAGCAGAAATGTGAAATAGTTAAAATTCTCATCAGGTAGTTTGCTTATTATATAGATACCACCTTGTTTTTTATTCCATTTTTTGTTTAACTCATGTGGTAGTGATGTTCTGTACTTTTTGATCAGTTTTAAGGTGAAAATTAAAATTTTAAGTTTCTTTTAAGTAACTCTTCAGATGAGCTGCTAAGTCAATCTTCATAAGTGGTAAGGAAAGGTTGGAAAGATTTTCTTGGATATAGTAGTAATTGTGGTGAAAACAGATAAATTATGTTAAAATGAGGATGTTATATTTAGAACTAAAAAGCAAAAGAATATTTATCAATAAGTAGTTTAACTGGAATATTTAGTATTAAATATGGCTTTTGTAAATGAATGGTACAATAAAGTTTTTCATGGTCAGTCTTTAATACCTCATTAATGTTTTCCCCCACATTTTATATGAATTTGAAGTTACAAAAAAAAGTCCAATAGATCTAATTAATTTCAAAATGAAACTAGATATTGAAATAAATTTGATATTTCTATAGGAAAAAAATGAGAACTGTGAATGCATTAAATTGTGACAAGCATATTGTCTGACAAGGAGAATCATGTGACCATTAACTATTTAATCTCCAATTATTAGGCATAGGCATCCATACAAAGGATTGGGAGAAAGACACCTGGTCCTTACTCTAACAAGCTGGGTGACTTCAGAGAAGGGCATTTAACCCTCTGTTCCTTAGTTTTTCCATTTGAAGAATAACAGGTCAAGATTAGATTTTAATTCTATTTAAATTCAAAAAACAGGATTTGGGCTGGAAGTTAGACCCTTGAGGGTACTTCTTGACCTCAAATTCTGTGAAATCTATTCTACATCTTTTTAAATCTTATAATCTGTTTTCTTAGTTTGTCAGAGCCAAATGACAAATATTGCACACTGTATTAGCTTAGTAAGAATTATTGTCCCCTGGTTGGGGAGGCTAGAAGTCCAAAATCAAGGCATTGACAGGACCATGCCTTCTTCTCAAAGTCTGTGGCCTTCCGATGCTGACCTGCCCAATTCTTAGGGCTCCTTGGCATGCGTCTCTGCCTACCATCGTAGGCTCTCTCTTCCTCTCCCCTCTCGCCACTCTTCAGGTTTCCTCTGACTTCAAGTTGCCTCCTGGCTTTCTGTGACTTCTGGCTTCTCTTTATGAGGCCTCCATTCGTGTGGATTGAGACTCACCATGATTCCGTTTGGCCACACCTTAACTAATAACATCTTCAAAGGTCCTATTTATTGATGGGTTCACACCCACAGGAATGTGGATTAAGATTAAGAACGCGTCTTTTGTTCTGAGTATAGGATTCAGTCCACCACATCTTCTATGGTACATTCTCTTTATGTATATCTGTGGTGGATGTTGGAGTCATTAGACCCTACCTGGTGATTCTAATCCAAATAGGTTCAGAACCTCTCTGAAAGTTGGACAAAGCAACTGAAGGCACGTCCACAATCATATTTGTTAAAAGCAAAAGGCTGGTGAGCTTCAGCAGCTGTCAGGGGAAACGTGTGTTGCTGCGTATATTTGCTGTTGTTGCAGGTGCATCAGGCACTAGCAGCGCTTTTATTTACTCATATAATATCCTTTATCATCATCACCCCATTTAATCAATCACTTTCTTAAAAAATGAAGGAAAGTTTAAAAGTAAATGCATTTATCTTTTCCTATCAGTTTATCATACAGTTTCTCATTTAATAGGGCACTGCTACCTCTCTTTTGTGTGAGGGCGAATTGAGATAAACTACTGAAACACTGAGTGTGGTATTTGACCCACATTACATTCCTACTCTGTGGTTAGTACTATTCATTCTATCAGGAAGACACAGAGCAATAAATTCTAGAACCCAGGTCACAGTTGCATTCCATGCTCGGTAGGTAATGGGAAGAATAAAGAGATGTCCCCAGAGGTAAGACAATAATACAGGACAAAAAGAGGGACTCCCTGCTCGCTTCCCAAGGTCAGTGGCAACAGCCCTTTGTGTCGATGGTATGGTTCCCCTTTGCTTTCCTGCTAAATGATTCAACTTGTTATTTTAAGGAATTATGAGCTTTCTTCTGATAGAAAAAGTTAAGGTTACTCTGAAACCAAGTGAACATAAGAGCTGAAAAGCAGCAAGGGCGGCTGAGGCCCAGGTATGCCAATCAGCAGGCTGTCAGTTATCTCCAGCTCCAAGCCACCTTGAGTCTTTCTTAGTGTCTTCATAGGCTGGTGGTTTGGACAACCAGCTTCTGTGGTTTCTTCAAGAACAGATCTGTTACAAAGAAGTATGCTTAGAGGTGAATAAAACCTCAGCTCCCGATTCTTTGAAATATTGCACAAAGTAACAAACGCAGGCATGACATTGTCTGAAATAAGACACCAGATGAAAATAAATTATTTTATTGTCTGATATAACCATAAGTGCCTCATGTATTTTATCTGTCCAGGACCCATGTCAGTCCTGGGCATTGTGTACTTGCTCTAGCAAGGAAAATAACACTGGTTTTACCTTAGGTAAAATCCCAGTGAAGGGACCCTGGCTCAATTAGGAGAAGCTTCTGGGCAGAGCAAAATGCAAGAAACCACTCCTTCAATGGACAGGACTCCAGATTCAGAACCTTCTCTATGCCAGCAGGAAGCAGACCACAGGCAGACACACACATGTACACACACGTACAAACACATTCATGTATGCACTCATGCACATACACACACAGAAATACACATACATGCACACCTATGCTATACACAGAGATATATATACACCAAATATACATACATATATATACACAAACACACTCACACATGCTAATACTAACACTCATACACACAGGTACAGAATACATACAAACTCATGCAAACATGCACACAATCACCCACACATATATACATAACTATGCACACACACATACACACAAGACACACATATGCACACATTCTGCTTTGGAGCTGTCTTGACAGATATGTAGCTGCTGTTCAAAGGATAGAGAAATAAAAATAGGTGCATATATGAGGAAAGTAATATATAAAGAACAGCTGTCTAGATTTCACTTGTACATGGAGGAACACCCTCAAAGCTAAATAAAGAAGTAGAAAAGGTTAATATTCTTACTCTGAAAAGATTCCCTCAGGAGCTTATTTTCTCAAATACATTTAATGGCATAGATGATATAAGAAACATTCTGCTAGCCATGATAAAGATATCAAGGGTAAATCATTTACTATAACTCATGCCTTCAAGATGATCACTATCTAGAAGTATTTTCCACAGAAATCTAACATTAGTCATTAATTTTTTAAAATCAAAGTTATGATTACAAATACAGTCAGAACATGTTCTATGTAAAACAACAAAATTATATGATTTATCATTAGCAATTTAGTTACTAGTCATTCATATACACCTAAGTAGACAATTTTACCTTCATCATGTTTAGATATGCCTACCTATAATTGTATTAAGGATGAAAATAAAATAAAAATGTATGAATGCAGGTGAATTTCAAATTCCCAATGAGTAACCCATCCTACAATGAAATCTCCTCTTTCATATTCAGTAGGTCCTCAGATACTATTTTGAATAATTTGTATTGACTATCATTCCAGAGCAGATTTAATGCATTATTTCAACTATAATTAATTTTCCCCTTGTTTTAGGGGAAGGTGAGTTAGAAATTCCAAGGCTAATCTTTCGGGCTGAAAACCGATCTAATCGTTCTTCCACTTCACTTTGCCAATACTAGGTGAGCCTCTTTCACATATTGTCCTCGGTGGCTAATTAAAGCAATTAGTATCACCTCTGCAGTCATAGCGTTCACACCACACTTGGCATTCCTTAATTAAACAGATTACCAGCATAATTGATTACATTAGTGACAATCCTCTCTCCACTAAATTTCTCTAGTTTTAGCAAAACAAATTTCAACTGTTTGAATGGCTGATTGTTTTTCCATAAAGGAAGGATGAGATGCTTCATTATAACTTGATTGAAAGACAAAGATAAGATTTTCCAGGTAGAAGAATAAAGAAAATATGGTCCCTTCAATTGTCTAAACCAAAGTGAAATGGCGCCAGGAAGGGAAATTTATGAGACAGTGGCCCATTAGATTCACTTGAACAGTTTTAAATTGCTGAGTGCTAGTCCCCAACCCCAGAGATTCTGGTGTAATTGATCAGGGACGTAGCTTGGTCCTAAGTACGTTTGAATAGCGTCCCGTGTGATTGTAATGTAGGGAAGGCAGAAACCCACTGGTCTAAACCTTAGACTTCAAGTGAATGCAGAGGGCTGACCATTAATCAACTTATTTTATAGTCAGTATATTGAAAGTGAAACCTCTGTATTACATATTTTATAGTAATAAAAATTGCATGTTTCTGATTCAGGCTAAATTTAGGAAGTATTGCCACTTATTCTGCTATTTTCCCCCAATTCTTCCAAGAGTATGGTCAATTTCCATAAAGCGTCTACTATTACAAAGGCTCCACCTGTGTGGTTTTATCCATTTGTCTTCCATAGGAAGCTGGATGAAGAATGACTTTTTTTTTTTTTTGGCATGGGCAGGCTCTGGGATTCGAACCCAAGAATGACTGACTTTTAAGTGATGTCAAGATGAACTACTTATTACTTTTCAGAGTAATCTACTACATAAATAGCTGCAGGAAAGTTCTGACCTAGAGTGGAAGTGGAAACATGATATCTGTGCATCTGAGTCCTGGGAGATTGAGTGCTGGGACTGAATGACAAGAGTGATAGAGGTTAAAGAAATTTAGGGGATATGATCTTTAAAATTGTTATAATCCTAACTATATAATGATGCCAATGAATCTCCCTGCTTGCACTGGAATTTGGGAGTCAGAATCTACTAACAGCCTCCTTCCATCTATTGAAACCTGTTTGAAAGATTCTAGCACAATAAGTTAGGTTGAGACTTGGCATGGACAGGACACTGGCATTGGGTCTGAATTTCAATCTGCAATTTATTAAGAATGGGACATGAGACATTACTTAAACTGTTACACCTCAATCTCCTCATCTCTTAAATGGATAAAACAATAGTATTTATGTCATGACTAGTATGAAGATTAAACAAAATTACTCAAGAATCAGTGTGAACTGTTATGTGCTCCAAACTGTATTTGGAGTATCAAGCCCTTAAAATTGGCACCACTTGCTCAGTCATTGTTAGATCTATTCAGGTACTCCAGAAATATCTTGAAATAAAGCAGCAAAACAAAACTTCCTGGCTCTTTGTTTTTTTTTTATTTCAGCATAATTTTGTTCGTCACAAGGAGGGATCCTGGAATCTGATTACAGATTTTTCATTATCTCATTCTTATCACATTTCCTCAGTAATCAGAATGACCTTTTTCTTTCTATACTTTCCAAATCTTGCTGCTGTCTCGAATTTTTACTAATAAGCTCAGGTTAAATTTACGTGTAGCCCCAGATATACTGTGTACAAAGCTACTGGACCCTGGGCATTTTGCCATTAAATCTTTTGGTTCTCAGGAATCTTCTTTTAATTTTCCATGCTGCGTAAGTAATTTAAATTGAATAAATTCACTGCAACTTATTCTACACAGGTATAATTTAATAGTGTATCATAGATTCTTCAATTTGAGACTTTTTCCATATCAAATAAACTATTCCCCATTAATAACTGTCCACAGAATGGAACCAAAAGAAACATTTCTAAATGTTTTTCTTATAATATGTTCTTTCTTTATGGAGAACTATTCATTTGTCTTTTAACTCATTATATTTTACAAATAAGAAACACAATCATATCTTTGCCAAAACTTTGAGGATTTTTAGTTGTTTTTGATAAGGATAAAGAGCAGCTGCACCTGACATGCTTGATAAAAACACAAATTCCTAGAACTCAGCCCGAACCCCACTGAGCTGATGAATTGGAAACTATGAGAACTGTAGGTAATACGCTGTGTATTTTCTAGCTCTAAGAAAATCTAGCATCTACTCAGACTCATCATCTAAAGGATTTTTTATCTAATTTCCTTTGTCCACCTGGTAATCTTGTTAAATCTATCATACATTTTAAAATAAGCAATTTAAATGCACCATAATTAAGAATCCTTCTTGTGAATTTGAGTGGCACAGATTCTAGTTTAGTTTGGTTTACACTGAGATATTTTCTTGGCAAGTAGTTCAGAGTGTTGGCTTTTATTTCTTCTAATTGTTTTTCAGAGCAAAGTAGTATAAATTTGGGTTAATACCATTTTTTTTTAAGGAAGGAAAGTAAACAGCCTCTTGTCAGAAGTCTTTCCAACTGGGCAAGTCACAAAACACCCACATACTAATGATATTGCTTATAAAACAGAAAACATCCGATGACACTGAAATCCCATGTGTGTGCTTCTATCTAGCCTTGTGGTACCCCACAAGATATAATCACTAACAACTTTTTTATGTTTAACACTCTCTCTTAGTTTACCCCAAATGGATATATTCATAAATAATACATAATTTAGTTTTGCATGTTCGGGGGCATTATAAAAGGTGGGATTGATTATGCAGATACTCTGCAACTTGCTTTTTTTGCACATTTTTGTTTTTGAGTGTCATTAATGTTGATGTATACAGCAGCACCTCACTCAGTTTTTCTGCTGTATGTAGTTCTGTTTTGTGAATGCACCATAATTCATCTATCCATTCAATTATCAAAAGACATGCAGGTTGCTAACTGATATAAACAATGATGGCATTAGCAGTTTTTCCATGTCTCCTAGAATGTGAGTGCAAGAGTGTTCTTGATTATGTCCTTGGGAAAGGAATTGTTGGCTGTGGGCTGTGCACATTTTCAACCTTACTAGATAAGAACCAATTGTTTACTCGAGTGTTTGTATCAGCTCAGACCTCATACCAGCAGTTGTAAGAGTTCCCATTTCTCCACATCCCCTGCCAGCACTTGAGATATTCAGACTCTTAAACTTATGCCAACATTGTGGATGTTGAATGTAGCTTATAATTGTTTCAATTTGCATTTCTCTGATGCTTGAGGAGGTTTCATAGGTTTATTGGCAATTAACATATTCTCTTACATAAAGTCCCTTTCAAATTGTGGGGCTTTTTTTGTTCCTACTGTTTTTTTCCTTGTTCTTATTGATTTGTAGTTTAGTTACTCTTATATCCTGAATCTTAATCATTTACATCAGCTAAACACAATAATAATTTAAATGACAATTTTTATTGAAATAGTCTTGTCATTCTGTAAATAGGCAGAGCAACAGAACTGAAATTCTAAAGTTGAGCTTGCAAAGTAAGCTCCAGAAAAGCAAATAAAGGAGAACCTTTTAAAAAAAGAATCTTAGCTAGGGGGTGCAGGGGTAGCTCACTGGCAGAATTCTCACCTGCCATGTGGGAGACTGGGGTTCGATTCCCGACCCATGCACTTCCCATCGCCCCCCCAAAAAATTCAACAAATGGTGCTGCAATAACGGGATAGTTACATGGAAAAAATGTGACCCCCACCATACAGCTTACAAAAAAAATCTTAGCTATTTGTGTTTCAGTCGTTCTCTTGGAAAAGGCCATCTTCATCATGAAATTGAAATAAATTCCATTGATGCATCAGAATCCATATGAGATTCCTATGTTCCTCTTGCATGAGTCAGTTTTTCCCAAACTAGTGAATTCCTTCACAAGACTCTCAAACAGATTCTTATAGTTCTTTTCCCAATCCTGAAAGAGTAATGAAAGATCATTCAAAAGCAATCATAAGGGCCTTTAGGCAGAAGCATGGTGGATAGGGAATTTAAAGTTAATTCTTATATTACAATGATTTCTTCTTAGTGTAGCATTTACAAGGACAGCTGCACTATTACTGAAGCTATATAGACTATCTGGTGGCTTATGATAGCCCTAAATTTAAACCAGCTCTCATAAATGAATTGACAATTCACTAAATCATCTGTTTTAGCAATTCATTTTGCATGATACTCTCTTCTACTAGAATAGAACTTCTCTGGTCTTTCTAAAGATTTGTTTTGCTCTCTTCCTACCCCACTGGAGTTATGCTCCTTTTACACAAAGAGGCAAATATAGTGACAATAGGACCATCAGGTGAAGAGTATGTATTTAGACCCATCAGATACAAATACTCTTTCGCCTATTGATAGCAAAGTCAACCAACTAATTGTGCAGTAGAGACTATAGCTAAATTAAATCTTTTAAAAATTTATTTATTTATTTAGTTTGCATGGGCAGGCACCAGAATCGAACCTTCGTCTCTGGCATGGCAGGCAAGAACTTTGCCTGCTGAGCCACCATGGCCCACCCTAAATCTTGATATGTATTCATCCACTTATTTATTTTATTTTTTTTTTAAGTTTTTTTTTTTTTTAATTTGCATATGGGCAGGAGGGATCGAACTCCAGACCTCCAGCACGGCAGGTCGGAGCTCTGCCTGCTGAGCCACGGCAGCCGCCCTCATCCACTTATTTATTGAATCAATAAGTCAAGTCAGACAAAGTCTTTTCCTCTGGAAGTTCAGAGCCTAAAGGAACTGGTAAGTAAATCAGAGTACAACAAGCACTGTGGTTGTTACTCACACAGGGAAGGCCATCAAAGTGACACTGGAACAGAAGCCAGGGAGTCCAGACAGGCCCAGAGATGGTGTTCTTGACCTGGCCAATCAACAAGGCTATTTAAAGACACCTTGTGCATTTTGTTCATCTTGACATCGCCCATAAACACTAGCCTAGGCTCTGTACTCTGGAGCAGAAAGAACATGCAGCCAAGAAGGCTGGCTGAAATGGAAAGAGAGCTGATAGAAGGAAAAATTAAAGGAAACAAAACTGTTGTGAAATTAAAACTACATAAGAAATTGTAAAGCGCATAATTGCCATTGAAGTAAAGCAGATCAGTAATGTGGAATACAGACTTGAAATCAAAGTATAAGAACAAAGACACAAAAACCATCAGATAGATGATAGAAGCGGAAAGAATAATGGTTGAGTCCCTTCATAAGAATCATTACAATGTTTAAAGAAGAAAACAGGACATATGCAAAAAAATGTCCAAAAACATAGTAGAAGAAAATGTTGTTGCACTGATAAAAAAGGAGGGTGAAAAATTGAAGTGGGAGAAAGATTAGGTACAATAATTCCTCATTTTTCATAGAGGTGAGTCAACATATACTGTTCATTACTAAAGGACAACCAACTAATTGTGCAGTAGAAACTATAGCTAAATTAAATCTTTTAAAATTTTATTTATTTATTTAGTTTGCATGGGCAGGCACCGGAATTGACTTAAAAATATAGTCAACTTATATTTTTAAGATGACTTAAAAATATAGGGCAAAATATATTCTTCAAAGACATAAATACATGATCATTGGAAATAAAAACAGGCAAATCATCAACTTCATGAGGAAAGAGTGTCAAATAAATATAGAAGATGGAAAACAGAGAACTACAAGGAATCATTAATAAACTGAGGTGATAAAAAAAGTAAAATTAAATATAAGCCCAAAATGTAATAGGATAAAATCACCCACCAGGATCAAAGTATTCAAAAATGGATTAAAAATCTGAATCTAGCATACTCTTTTTTAAAAACTATTTTTATTGACAAACCATCATACACATACAGGACATACAGGGTGTACAATCAATGGCTAACAATATCATCACATAATTGTGTATTCATCACCATGATCACTTTTTAGAACATTTGCTTTGCTCCAGAAAAGGAAATAAAAAGAAAAAATTCATGCTATACATCCCATACCCCTTTCCCTCCCTCTCATTGACGACTAGTATTTCAATCTACCTAATTTATTTTACCCCTTATCCCCTCTATTGTTTATTGTTTTTGGATAATTTTTATCCGTAGTTTTTTCCATTTGTCATTATCCTGGATAAAAAGAGCATCAGGCACAAGGGTTTCACAGTAACACAGTCACACTGTAAAAGTTACATTGTTATACAGTCATCTTCAAGAATCAAAGCTACTGGAATGCAGCTCAACAGCTTCAGGTACTTCCCTCCAGCCACTCCAATACAACCTAAACTACAAAGGGATATCTATATAATGCATAGGAATAACCTCTAGGATAACCTCTCAACTCTGTTTGAAATCTCTCAGCCACTGAAACGTTATCTCATTTCTCTCTACCCCCTTTTGGTCAAGAAAGCTTTCTCGGTCCCTTGATGCCAAGTCCCCGCTCAATATACTCTTTATCTATAAGCTATATAGCTATATCAAAGTTAAGCAAAATGTTTGCAAAGATATACCATGGAAATAGAAACAAAATTTTTAAAGTTTTGAAAAATAAATATAACAAAAGGTGAAAAGGAAATTAAGTAGAAAAAGAGAATCCCAAAATACCCTAATGAAATATATATGCCACAGTAAAGATATAGCTGTTAAAAACTTTTATCTCCTCTTTAACTCAAAATAAATAAGGCAAACACTGTTAGAAATAAAGGAGAGAATGGAAGGAAAGCAATAATTGGAGACTTGTTCCTTTACAGATCAAGGAGGAAAAACAAGGAAAAGCAAATTTGAGAAAAAAGACTCAAGTGTGATTATTCCCATGTATAATTAAACTCATTAAATCTAATTGACAGATAAATATGTGATATATATATTGAGATATATATTCATACAGGTATTTATAGATCCTTCAAAAATCATGTGTATACATGAACATATACCATATACATATATCATCATATATATCACAGAGATCATCTTTGCCTCTCTCTATACACTCATGCATAACTGACTTGCTAGTTTCTTTGCCCATTTTCCAATTGATCTGTACACATAGATGATACTGATATAGTTCAACATATATATATATTCATAAATATATATATATTCTTATAATGTATAAGAATATACATTATATATATGTATATTCTTATATATATGTGCATGTATGTGCATGGCTTTCAAACAAAAATAATTCTTTTCAAACATCTATCTGAAAAACAACTATCAAAATTCAGTATGCATTTGAATCTGAGAACAAATCAACTACTTCAAAGAAACTTAAAATATCACAAACCACATTCTATTTGGTAAGGGTGCAGTTACCACAAGCCAAGAGTCAATCAGAAATTATAATGGAAGAAAAGAAAATATTCACACCAGCAATAATATAAAATGACTGCAAATATCTTAATAAATATGTGTAAAAACATATGTAGAGGGTGGGTCACCGTGGCTCAGCAGGCAGAGTTCTCACCTGTCATGCCAGAGACCCAGGTTCGATTCCCAATGCCTGCCCATGCAAAACAAACAAACAAAAAAAAACGTAGGAAGGAAATCAATAGTGAGACAGCTTGCATTTTGAATGAGGATTTAAGTATTATAAAAAAATAAATACGTAAATTAATACTGTCGAATATTTTGCTTGTTCTTTTTCCTGAAACTTGACAGAATCATTCTAAACTTTACCTGAAAAATTAGCATTTAAGCTTTTCTTTAAAAAATTTGAAAAATAAAAATAAGTGGAGAAGGGATTATACTGCACGATACTAAAACACTATCTTATTAAGTACTCTGAAGAATCTGGTGGCCCAGGATTGGACACGTCAATTGAACAGCACAGAAACCAGAAAAACATACTCCAAATCTAGGAAATTTAATATATTATAAATGAATATTATGTAAATTAAACTGCTTAATCATTGGCAGAAAGTCAAATTTGGATCCCTAAATCACTACTTCTATGAAATAAATTACACATGGATTCAAATTAGGAATCAAAAATATTCTAAGAAATACATATAATATATATCTTGTATATATATATCACATTATATGTATTACATATTTGTAATCTATAAATATATTATTAAAAAATATTTTATAATCCTAAATTAGAAAAGGGATTTTTTAGTAGATACAAAGTCCATAGGGAATAATGGAAATTATGAATAAACTAGACTACAACCAAAAGCTTCATTTACACGATACACTACAAACAAGTTTAAATAAGACTGGAAACTAAGACAGGCACCCCCAACATATATCATAGAGAAAGGATTCATGTACCTATAATGGAAAGAGTATTGCTTCAGATTCCTGGTCTCCTCAAGGAACCATGCAATAGTTTAGCTTAAACAATGGGAATTTATTTGTTTATGGTTTTCAGGCTAAAATAAACTTTAATAACAAAATCTTCAAAATGCTCTATTTATACTGGTTCACATCCACAGGAATGCAGATTAGGATTAAGAACATGTCTTTTATCAGTGTACATGGTTCACCCTACCTCATACACTGTGTTTGATGACTTATCAAATTTTAAGAGTCAAGTTGAACTTCAGGATAGAAGCAGGGACTGGAATTTAGCCATGTGGGTATACAAGGCATGCAAACCCATGCAACTGACTACAATAATCTAAGGAGAGTGGTACTGAGAGGAGGGAAGCATGACATAAAATAATAATTTCCAACATTTAGGGTTTGACCAGAAGGCAAGAGACTTTTAAGAGAAGAAGGAGCAGCTTAGAGGAAGGGGAAACCAGCCAAACAGCTGGTAAGTGCATGAAATATATTAAGCCTTACTGGTAATCAAACAAATGCAAATAAAATTATTGGGTATCAAACTTGGCCTATCAGGTGAACAAGAATTATTAAGTCTGATTCTTAATGTCAATTGGAAGTCAGTCCAACAAAAGGTAAGTTATGAGCATCTTCTGGCCCATCGATGCCTTTTAAGATTTTATCCAAAGAAATTAATCAGAAAAGAGCATAAAGATGCAAACTCATCACAGTACTGTTCATGATGAGAAAATTACTAGATTTCTAACAAGCAATGTTAGTTAAAGTAATTATGGTATGTGAACATAGCGGAATTTTACACAATCAGTAACATGATGAGGATATTCATATATTTAATTATATGTACATATATATTTACAAAAAAGATGTTCACAATATAAGAAAATTCTTGTCACAGAATTATATTAAACAAAATTGACTGTAGAATTATATCAATTATAGAATTATAAAATTGTTCTAATTACATAATATTTATGAAACTTATATGAACATGCAAATATACATTCATGCAAAAAGTCCAGGATAGATACCAAAGGTTAATAGGGATTTTCCCCTGAGGTTTAGGATTATGGGTCATTTTCACTTTATGTTTACATCATTCCATAAGTGTTCTTATGATAACCATGTATTGCTTTTTTTATCAGGAGCAGCATTCAAGTTACTTTAATTTTGAAAAAAAAAAAAGAGATTAAAAAAGTTTCTCTCCCCATTTTCCTTGCCTTTGGGTGCCCTACTGATCTTAACTGCAACTGCCCTCCTGTAGGATACTTAGGCTCCAGCAAAGAACTGAGTCTAGACAATCTATGAAGTAAGAAAGCCTGTCAGGATATTCATATCACAGGGAATAGGTAGACCAGGGAAGTGTTAAAGGAAAGGAGGCTCAGGTTTGGGGGGGTTTCTTTGTTTGATCATTTGTTTATAAAATTACTAATGTTTTGAAACATTAGAATATTGTAGTAGGTTGGAGCTGTATGTACCCCAGAAAAACATGTTGCTTAAATTAAATCCATTCCTGTGGGTATGGACCCAATATAAGTAGGACATTTTGATTAGGTGACTTCAGTTAAGAGGTGGTTCAGGATGGGTCTTCACCCCATCATTAGAGTCCTTTATAAGTAGAATGAAATTCAGACAGACAGAGAGAAAGTCACAGAAGGGACAGCCAGAAGCTGAATTCAACAGAACCCATAAAAGAAGGGGGAGGCGACGATGTGCAGTGTCTTGTGGCAGGGGAACCCAGTACCAAGGATTGCTGGCAGCCAGCCCCAGAGCACCACAGTCTTTGGTAAGAAAGTGCTGCCTTGATGATGCTTTGATTTGGACTATTTTAGCCTCAAAACCATGAGCTGATAAATTCCCATTTTTTTAAGCCAACCCACTGCCTGGTATTTGCTTGAGCAGGCTAGGAAACTAAAACAAGCTTAATAACACTTTGTTCATAGTTCTGGACAATAATCATCCAAAGTCATATTTTTGAGACATTCCATTTTATCACAAGTACTTCTTATGTGTCCACATGGTATTGCTTGGGAAGCTTACATAATTAAACTGTCTACCTCTGGGTCCTCCAAGCTCTTTCTTCCTATTTCTCTTAGAGCACTTCACACAGTGTCTGTTGTCCAACTTGGTTAGGAAGGCTGCCGGGGAAAACTGCCTTGTTTCTAGGTCCCAGCAGGAGAATATGCATCTATTTGATCAGTAAAGATCTGGAAAAAGAACAGTTGAATGCTCATAAAAGAAACTCCAAATTAGAAGTGGTAAAAGTGATACTTAAAAGTTCTAAGTCTGCATATGGTTAGTAGCAGCTACATTCAAAGGGGGCAATATTTCCAACAGTAGGAAATTCCATTAGATCAAGTCAACTGAGTATAAAATTCACAGAAACATTGAAGGTGAAGGAGGAAAATGGTTTACAATAAATGAAAGATTGTGTGTATATGTGTGTGTGTGTCTAGTCTGTTCTTGTAACATCCAAGTTGGGATGGCACTTTTTTAAGCAAAGAAATTTCCACGTCCTCAGTGGGTCTATACCCAGTTTCTATGTCAGTGTAGTTATTCCACTGTGTGTATCAGTCAGATGTTAAGTTATTTGTGTTTTATTAATTGATCCTAACCTTGAAAGAAACTTTAGTAAAGACTTTCACTATTTTTATTAAAGGCTAAATACTACAACAAATATATTCCAAATTTCTATATTTAACATAAAACAAGTATATTTAGTTATTTGCTTTTTTATTTGTCATGCAGAGTCCATGATTGCATAGCTCTCCCATATCCTTCGTCTTGTGATGCCCACACAGTCTATCCTCATTGTTTGAAGATCCTGTATTTTTGGTCATTTGCAGATATGCACAGAACAGCAAAACATTTAAGTCACCTAATGGGCATGTTCCCATTGGTTGGACAAGACCATGCTTTGCCTTCCTGTTTGAGCTGCATACTATAAACAGGTATCCTTTTCACGGTATATTTAGCGCCAAGAATTTCACATTTTTGTCTTTTTGTTGGAGGTTTTGATATTCAAAATGGCCCCAAGCATACTGCTGAAGTGCTGTCTAGGGTTCCTAAATACAGGAAGGCTGTGATATGCCTTACAGAGAAAATGGGTGTGTGAAATAAGCTTCATTCAGGCACAAGTGCCATAGAATGTGAATCAGTGTTAATGAATCAACACCTTAACTAAGGAGCTCCAAGTGCCCACCCCAATGCCATTTATGCCTAAACTTGCTTACATTTATATTCAGATACTTTATTTAAATGTGGCTCTAAAATGTGCTGAAGGCAAGAATACTGTTTCTAAATAGGGTAAAATGGGGATAAATGGGGATGATCTTTACAAGGCTAATGAACTAAATGTTCATATTAACCCCAAAAGGGGCTATGACCAGCTCATCCCACCTCACACACAACACACACTGCAAAGAAAAGTTAACACAGCAGGCCTGATTACTCTTCTTGGAAAGACCTGCTTGCAAGTTTGGCTCGGGACTGGCATCTGAGAACTTGAACTTAGAGAGGTCCCCACCACCCTAACTGATAAGGTTGGCTCACCATACCTAAACTGTTTGTACAATGTGCTTCATGCTAAACACCTGCCTTCCTTCTGGAAATTTTGGTATATGCCAAACAGAGTGTGCCTATTAGACCAGCCTCCAATAAAACCCCTAAGTACTGAGTCTCTAAGGAGCTTCCCTGGTAGACAACATTTTGCATGTGTCATCACAACTGGTGGCTCGAGGAATCAAGTGTGCCCTCTGTGACTCGTCTATGAGATGATCTTTGGAAGCCTGGGCCTGGGTTCCTCCAGGGCTGACCCCATTGTGCCTTTGCCCTTTGCTGACCTTGCTCGAGGCCTTCTGCCATATTAAGTCATAGCCACGAGTATGACTGTAAGCTGAGTCTATGAGTCTTCCTGGTGAATTGTTGAATCGAGGTCATCTTAGGGAACCCCAGCTCACATGTACACACCAATCTCTCCCTCTCTCCATTGGCTCCTGGCTTCTGGACTGCATGCATTGCCCCAGATGCCCACTTTGCTGATTCCTTCCTTTTCTGCAAGCCCTTGCTCAAATCTGCACCCACCCTCCAGGCTAGGACCAGGGTGCAGGGAGTAGGTGCCTTGGACACAAAGTTTAAGGAGGCATTTGGCTCACTCTCATTTTTAAGCAGGTAGTCTTCAGAACCATAATCACCCTGAAAAACCACAGACTGTCCCCCATCCCAGGCACTCCAACTGACTTTTCCCTACTCTAATTTTCTTTTGCATGTGGCATTTATTGCTATCTAAAATACTACCAAAAATGCTTTTTTTTGAATGTGTTTTGGTTTGTTAAAGCTGTCAGAATGCAATATACCAGAAATGGAATGGCTTTATTTTTATTTTTATTTTTTTATATTTGGCATGAACAGACTCCTGGAATCAAACCCAGGACTCCTGCTTCTCAGACAAGAATTCTACCATGGAGCTACCTTTTCCCTGGCCTGGAATGGCTTTTAAAAAGGGAATTTATTGTGTTACAAGTTTACACTTCCAAGACCTTATAATGTCCAAACTAAGGCATCCAGAGAATGATTCAATGATGTTCACGGTTTCTCTGTCAGCTGGGAAGGCACATGGCCACATCTGCCAGCTTTCTCCCTGGCTTCTCGTTTCAAATGGCTTCCCTGGGAGCATTTTCCATCTGCATCTACAAAGGTCTCTTGTCTGTGTTGGCTCCAAAGCTTTTACCAAAATGGTCCCCTCTTAAATGGCTCCAGTAAGCAACCCCACCTTGAATGGGTGGAGAACATCTCCATGGAAACCACCTAATTAAAAGGTCCCACCTACAATTGGGTGGGTCACATCTCCATGAAAACAACTTAATCAAAAAGATCCCACCCAGCAATATCAAACTGGCACATTATGTTTGTAATTTATTTTCTCTCACCTGTGATAAGGTAAGATCCCCAAAGGCAGAAATTTTTCTATTTTTAGCAAACCTGTTTATCTCAAGCTCCCAGAAGAGTGCCTGTACATAGTAAACATTTAATAAAATATTTGATGAATGAATGAATTCAGCTAGATATTTATCACATGTATCAAAGCTATTGTAAATAAAATAGAAGACTTTAACTCTTTTAGTATAAGAAAAAAATAATGGTATTATATTCCTATAGTGTAAGAGAAATATAATTTACTTTAAATGGCAAATCTTGGATATTAAACATATGTTCCATAAAGACAAATCTAGATTAAACACAACACTTAGGAATCTATAACCTGGTCTATTGCACTTTCTGGTTAAAGGTTAAAATACTTCTTTCAGACTTTGGTTTTTAAATTTTTCTAGTACCTCATGAGTTAATGGCTAATAGAATATAAATTTATTTAATTATTCACAAATTTTTAGAGTCTCAGAGGATTAATTCTGAACACTATTTCTCATTATTCAGCAACATATCATAGAAATCAAAAGCATGGAAGACTGAGCTAAAAGTAACTGACTACAATTAAATCCCAATGTGAAATAATTGTATGTCATTTTTCATTTTCTCCTATATGAGTGAATAAAAATTCTGCTTAATAGTTGGGATTTAAATCTATCTAGATTTTTCTAAATTAATTAATATGAACTACATTTCTTCCAAACAGGTCCATTATCTTTAGAAAAATCTCATTAGATCAGATTTATTTGAACTTTACAAAGTATAATCTCAGCTAGCAGCTGTGCAAAGGCATAACTATCCCAAGGCTAAACACATAAAAAAATTTCATTTAGAGCAGAGAGAGCCACAAGGCATTTCTTATCTGAGGTTTGATATGCCTGTCTTTTTTAATAAAGGAACTTTCGATTCTTAGAGCCGTTTTATCAGAAGTGGCAGCTGGCTACATGGAACACAATGATCTAACTCGGCCTCCAAAGAGGAACACCTGAGAGAGAAAGGAAGTACCTTTATCAATTGCCCTGAGACAGCAGCCAGGTCACCCTAGTTGGATAGACAAGATTAGCTGACATTATGCTCACATCCCTGTAATCAGCTCATATCAACTAACCTAAAGAGAAAACCAAGGACATGTGTATACTGAGGACCAGTCATTTAGCCATTGCTTCAGTTTGCCAATGCTGCTAGAATGCAATATACCAGGAATGGATTGGCTTTTGCAAAGGAGATTTATTAGTGTCATGGTCAGATTCATGTGTCAACTTGGCTAAGTGGTAGTACCTGTTTGTCTGGTTGGGCAAGTGCTGGCCTGTCTGTTGCTATGAGGACATTTTATAGAATTGATCATGATCATGTCACTGCATCCACAGCTCATTCCATTTGTAATCAGCCAAAGGGAGTGTCTTCTGCAATGAGTGATGCTCAACCTAATCACTGGAAGCCTTTTAAGGAGGATTCAGAAGAGACATGTTTTCTTTCTGCTTTGGCTGGTGAGCCTCTCCTGGGGAGCTCGTCCAGACCCTCCATTGGAGTCGTCAGCTTCACAGCCTGCCCTAAGGATTTTGGACTCTATGTTCCCATGGTTACATGAGATACTTCTATAAATTTTATATTTATGCATATTTCCTGTTGATTTTATTTCTCTAGAGAACCCTAGCTAATATAATTAGGTTACAGATTTACAGTTCTAAGCCCATGAAAATGTCCAAATTAAGTCATCAACAAGAGGATACCTTCACTCAAGAACGGCCAAGTGCATCCGGGGTTTCTCTGTCATGTGGGAAGGCACATGGCGATGTTCACTAGCACTTTGCTTCTGGGTTTTGTTACTTTCAGCTCCCAGTTCCAGTGGCCTCCCCTTTGAGCTTTAGTCTGTCTCCAAGTATCTCCAAATGTCTGCTCTCTGTGTCAGCTTTCAGCTTGCTCTCATAAAGGACTCCAGGTAAGTATTAAGACCCATCTTGAATAGGCGGGGTCGCATCTCCAGGGAAACAACCTAATCAAGAGGTCCCACCCAACAATAGGATCCTCCACAAGATAAGATAAAAATAATATGGTTTTTCTGGGGTACATAACAGTTTCAAACCAGCACAACCATGAAAGAGTCATTAAGTGTAAACTAACCTGCTAAAAGGCATGTTTAATCAAAATGGGGTATATCCTTTTGTTATCAAAGCAGAAAAATATTCACTGAAAAAATAAATTGCTTGTTATGATAATAAATACATTTTTCTAAGAAATCAATTGTGGTATAAGGAGCTGATTTACAAAATCTTAATTTGCCATTGAAGGTCATTTATTTTAATTAGAGTTGGAATGTGATCCAAAAGCACATTAGACTTCAGCTCCAAGCAAAATAGTGACTTGTTATGAAAAGGGGACAATGAGAAAAAACATACCTTACACCATATCACTCTAACTCTCATTGTGGTTTATGTTTGCAAATTCCATATAATAAAAATATGAATTATTTTGTCTGAGCTTTCAAATGAAGGAAATTGCAAAAATAACAATAACCAGTAATTTGTTTCACCCCAAACATTTTTAAGCTATTCAAACTAGATAGTGCATTGATTTCAACCTCTTGCTAAGATTGGAATACTGTAACAGGAAAATCTAAGTCATCCCTAATGACGACTGCAAATATGGATAACATTTTGTAGAATGTTCTCCTCTAGGCTTGTATTGCTGATTATACAAAAACGCCCATATTCTCTTATCTGCTGATCACTGACTACATTGCACTGTTAATGACTCCAATTCATCATTTCACTGCTTTAGTAATGTAACAGTTTTACCCAGCACCATTTTATAGGTCCAAGGAAATCTCAAATAGCATCAATTACCACTTGTCTGTGGACAGTCTAAATAATATCTATAGTGAACAGATACTTTGGCCATTCTGGAAGGTGCTTTTTTTATTGTTTGTGGGGGAAAATGCTTTTTGGACTTAATATGTGAGGATGGAGGAAAACTTTCTGATTTAATATTGAAATTGTTCAATATTGTGATGATCTTACTGCAGTATATTATTCTGAAAACATTTGAAAATCTAGAGGGACATAAAATCTTACTAATTTTCACAGAATGATTCAAGCAGCATTAATCCAAAGGAGAAACTATAGTGCAGAGGGGAAGAAAAACGATAATATAAGACATATGTTTCATTCCAGCATTTTGCAAGCTAAAATGAATCTGCTGAATAGACATAGGAAATAAATATTTTCTTCAGACACCTTTTTTATATTGTACTCTATTTTCCCACTCAACTTACAAATTCAAAAGTTATCATTTTATTTTTACAAGGAAACAGAGAAAGTATCAGTGAGGTTGTGCTCGTTTGAAGTCATGTTCCCCAGAAAAGGCCAAGTTCTTTTAATCCATTCCTGTGAGTATAGACCTATTATGGGTGGGACCTTTTGGTTAAGTTATTTCAATTGAAATTTGACCCACCCAAATCAAGATGGGTCTAAATCCTTTACTAGAGTCCTTTTTGAGAGGATAAAAGACAGAAAAAGCCAAGAGAGGTGAGAGAGAAAAGTCCCAGAGGAGCCAAGAGAGGACCCAAAGAAAAAGCTACTGGAACCAGAGCTGAAGGCAACAAAATCTGGGAGAAAAGGATGAGCAGACCCTGCCCAGGTGGCTTCTCAAGTGGCAGAGGTGTCCTGGATGCTAGCAGTCTGTCTTCAGAGTCCAGCTATCATCCTGTTGATGTCTTAACTTGGATATTTTTATGACCTAAGAACTGTAAATTGTATTAATAAATCCCCCTTGTAAAAGCCAACCCAATATACCATTGGTATATTGCATTCCAGTAACTTTAGCAAATCAAAACAGAGGTATTAAAATACTTTCTTCTGCCAAGGAAGAAATCTTAAGTGCCATGAAGAAAGCAAGTCTAACTTTCCAGGGACAAACATTAAAATCCTGCCTGCTTTCCCACTACACAAACATCATAGCATCAATGTTACCTGCCAATATCTCTGTCATTTTTCTCAATTCTTTCTATGACCTTCATTGCTCCCTAAAAATGAACACTAAGCATGTCAATAAATTCAGTATATTTCGTTTTTGAAAACAAAGCCAATGTTTGGTTGTTTTATTAATTTGGTATTTTCCCATCATGTTCACCCGTCCTTTACCATCCCCTTTCTCTGTTGTCTATATCAGGCTCATTGAGTCATTCTACAATGTTATCTGGGTGACTTATTTTTCTTCTCCTCATGTCACTCACACTTATTGTTTTCCCTATCATTGTCTTCTTTCTAACAAACTCTTTTTTCAAATGGATACTCTGCTCAACTTGTGTTAGCGATGCCACCTCATTCCGTCATCGAGAAAATTAAATGATCAGGTTCCCAGTTTCATCAACCAAATTATAGATCAAAATATTTTGGAACACTCAAATGACCTTTTACTGGCATATGTGGTGGCAATGCAGAGGCAATAATCTTGTAGCAAGTTGGCTTTCCAAAGGAGATGCATTGCTAACTTACTCGTGTAGGATAAACGAGACTAATACCAAGTCCAACAGGAAGAGGCCTCAAAGATCACTGGTTCATTTGGTTTTCTAATTTTATAAATGAGGGAATTGAAATGTTAGAAAATTTAGAGATTTTTCTGAAGTCACATGTCTAATAAGTAGAAGGAAAAAGTCCTGTAGTTCCTGATGATCCTACATAAACCATAGATTTCAGACGCATTCCTCAGTAACACACAAGGGCTAACCAGTATCAGGTCTACCTACTATTTGGAATTATTCAGTCCATAAAAAAAGGATCAAGCCAGCCTATTTTCATATGAGTACTGGTAGGCATTTTCTTTGGCTCATCTTTCCCAATTTTACAAGTTATTAGTGTCTCTGAATTAATAGAATCCTTAAGAAAGCATCAATATCCAAAACATTCAAACCTTCAATTGTCTGAACAATTGCTAATGGTTCAACCAATATTTCTGTATATCACTTAATGTAAGAACATTAAGTTTCTTTGATGTCAAGATGCTTCTCCTTCATTTCTATGTAGAAACAGGAACCTAATTAATGAATGTGGCGATTGTTCTTCTATGTCTAGATAAACATAGAATGTCTGATTTTCCTCTTATACACATACATAATACATGTGCTCACATGCGTGTACAGACATAGCCATAGTACACAGTCATATACCTATATGCACACTCATTAAACATAGACAAACACACATACATATATTGTATGCGCACAGTATATGTGTAAACACACATATATTGTCTCATTATACTCAGAGCCAATTACCTGATCCAGAGATAACTCACTGTAACCTGCACTTATTTGCCTTATCATTATTCTAAATGAGACGGGCTTTCTATTGTACAGGTTAAGATGAATCATTTATAAAGAAGTTTAGAAAAGGAGCATGGGCTTTACATACTTCTGGATCTCAGACAATGTTACTTAATTTTCTGAACTTCAGTTTCCTTGTCTATTTCAATGGAAATAAAATACCTGATTTACAAGGTTGCTGTATATTTTAGGGATAATGTATATAAAATACCTATCCCAATTCCTAGACCATAGAAATCACTTTAAAAATGTAGCTTTTTTAATAAATAAAGCTTGTGATGGTTAAGTCCATGTGTCAACTTGATTAGTTTTTGGTGTCCAGTTGTTTGGTCAAGTAAGGACTCTCTTGATTGTTACTGTGAGGATTTTTCATGGATTTAAACCACCATCACTTGATTATACCCATGGATGATTATGTCTACAGTCAACAAGAGAGACTGCCTTCAGCAGTGAGAGAAGTCTCAACCCATCAGTTGAAAGCTTTAAAAGAACTGATGATTTCAGCAGGGAAAAGGAAGAATTTCCATCTCTACTTTAGCCAACAGCTTCTTCTAGGGCATTCTTTGAAAACTTTCATCAGTTTCCAGCTGTGGCCTGCCCTACAGGATTCAGACTTCCCTCTCACCACAGTCACATGAGCCAATTTCTATTATAATCTCATAATATTTACATAATATGATGTAATAATACTATATATATATATCTTGGTAGTTTCTCTGCAGATCCTAATGTATAGCATTTTTAAAAATTTAGCTGAGTGACTGCTTCACAATTTGATAAAGGTGCTCTAAAGATTTATTAAAAGAAGCAAATTGGCCTATGGTCACATTTTCCTCTACTACCCAACAATCAACATGAGTGCTTCATGTTGATTGGATTCCTCTTTCTCCACCTGCTTCACAGAACAATCTAGTCTCGTCTCATGGACATATTTAACACACATATCCATGAGCAGGCAAGCAGATAAGGATTCTAGACCAGAGTTCTCTGGTATAGACAATAGCTGTGAGTTTAAAGGCCTCATGGGGCCTTACACAAGCCTGGAAGATGCTACACCAACTTTGAGGAAACATTCCTATGAATTGTAATGTGGCTTGTTGCTTTTTTCCCTAGGAAAGGGTCTCATTACAGGCATATATTTTATACCCTACTTTATTTCAGAAGGCATTTAAATTAGCTTAGAGTAGTACATAAAAGAGAAAACATGTATAAATTGTAAAACGAGGGCAAAAGAAAGAAAAACAAAAATGCAGACACAACCAAGAGCAAGATTAAAACACGCAGAACATAATGACCTAAAGAGCCATATTCTTGGCTCAAATCCTGCTGTCAGCAAACAATTAAATGTGCATAGTTAATGCATTCTCACTAATAAGACTGTTTAGCATGTGCCATACACTATATTGAGTTTTTTACAAGAATAAAGTTGTTCATTCCTCCCAACAGCACTGACTCAGGTAGTATTTTATAGCCACTTTTTGGAAGATGAAATGAAGTGGTAAGAGATAAGTTACCTGTCCCAGGACATAGTTATTAATCTCTAAGTTTGGGATTTGAACCCAGCTCTAACTGACTCCACAGAATACAATTTTAATTACTGCCCTAAACAGTTGAGAAGTATTCTAGTTTGCTAGCTGCCAGAATGCCAGCTACCAGAAATGGATTGGCTTTTAATAAAAGGGGATTTATTTCATTAAAAACATATAGTTCTTCAGAGGAAAAGCAGCCAACTTTCATCTGAGGTTCTTTCTTACACGGGAAGGCACAAGGTGATCTCCGCTGGCCTTCTCTCCAAGCCTCTGGGTTCCAACAACTTTCTCCAGGGTGATTCCTTTCTGCATCTCCAAAGGCCTGGGCTGAGCTGCGAGTGCTGAGATGAGGTGGGCTGAGCTGCTCTGGCTGTGCTATTTTGAGCTCTCTCATTTAAGCACCAGCCAATTAAATCAAACATCACTCAGAGCAGCAGGCATGTCTCCTAGCCGACTGCAGATGTGATCAGCAATAGATGAGGTTCACATGCCAGAGGCTCATGTCCACAGCAATAGAACTAGGCACCTTCACCTGGTCAAACTGATACCTGAATCTAACTACCACAAGAAGGATGGACAAATGGCTTTTGAATCAGACAAATGTAGGTTTCAATTTCAATTGTGACATTTAATAACAGAGTGCAGAAAATTATTGACTTCTCTCATTCTTACTTTCTTGAAATATAAAAAAAAACACTGATTGTCTATAACATTATATAACAAAAGAGAAACACCCCTACAAAGGAGCTTCTATAGATGCTAAGATATGAATTAGCTTATTCATCCTCAAAAGATCCTTATATAGGAGCAGATGTTTCTGCCCAAGTTGATAAAAGAAGAAGGTACCAGGAATCAGGTAGCTTACCCTGCAGCAGAGAAGACTTACTGATTATGCCTCTTGGTTCTTCACATCTTCATACCAATGACCTAACTGAACTGCCTGTGCTTGCTGCCAGGCACATTAAGTTGCTGTGCCCGAGATTTCTGCAGACGTGTTTTGAAAAGCTTGGTATTCAGTCCACTTAGAAGAATCATACAGCATGAAAATCTACATTCAAGAGTTTATTTTTACCTTTTTGATTAATAAATGCTGATGTTCAATTGGACTTGCTCAACCAGAGACTGGCTTGACACCTGCCAAAATCCATATTACCCAAACTATAGCCACACCTTGGACTGGCATTCATGGACGCCCTAATGCGAAACCTCCATCTCCAGATTCAGACAGTCATCCATCAGTGTCAGAAACAAAATCCCATGTGGGTGCCTGCCATCAGAACATGAAATTCCCATCTATCCTGATCCTAATGAACAAAGGAAAGTTTTATGTTTAATGAAGCAATTCCCTTTCTTGACAGCTGTATCTTGAAGCCACTGCAGGTCTGGATATACCACTGCACCTCCAAAAAGACAAATATCCCAAAACAAACATGTATAAGACATAAATGTCTGTTTGCCTTCAGCTGATTCCATGGAATGGGGCTGACTTTTCATGAGACATAATAGTTAAACTGTGGTGTAGTTATGTAGCTTGTTTTGCACTATACATTTTTTGCAAGCCACTGCACTCTTGCTGCAAAAATAGAGCTGAATCCATGAAAGCCAATCTAACACTAGCTAGGGAAAGGCTCCATGAAAAACAAAAGAACATTTCAGAATCCTTAAGGATAACAGTATAAGAACTTGAAATGTGTTCCATCATTTTTCCCAGGCTACTTTTTAAAAACTTCTAATTAATATCACAGAAAATAAAAATAAATGGTGATACAGGGAGGAGAGAAAGCAGTAAGAGAAACAAGTTGGACAGATGGAAGGGAAGGTAGAAAATCAGTGCATTTAAGTCACCTGCACATCATCAGAAAGAAAACAGAATGTTTCCTGATAGTCTTCATCACACAAATGGTAGAAAAGACACAAATTTAAACAAAAGACAAGACTTTAATGACTATCCTGAGATTTGTAAACCTAAACTCATTTTTTTGCTTAGTTTTTCTTTTTCCAATGGTAAATTGGAATGATTTTGGCTGCAAAATACAGAAAATGTGAATCAGGCTCAAGCAGATAGGAATTATTTGGCTCATAGCAGAAAACCAGGGCAGGCTGTCCAGGGTCGTTGTTCAGCAGTGTCACCAGGAACTGTGGTGGTTTGAGGCTTTTATGCACCTCACAAAATCACGTTTTAAATTTAACCCCATTCCTGTGGGTGTGGACCTATTGTGAGTGGGACCTTTTGATTAGGTTATTTCAATTGACCACCTCATTCAAGGTGGGTCTTAAATCCTCTTGCTGGAGTCCTCTGTAAGACAATGAAACACATACAGAAGCTGAGATGAAATTAAGAGAGGCTCACAGAGAAAAGTCCCAGAGAAACTAAGAACGGACCCATGAAAAACAGAGAGGAAGCCACTGAAGCCAGAAGCTGAAAGCAATGAAACCTGGTGTGAAGGACCAGCAGACACCAGCCATGTGCCTAGTGATGTGACAAAAGTGTCCTGGATGCTGGCAGCCTGTCTTCAGAGTTCAGGTATCCTTCTGTTGATGCCTTGAGTTGGGACATTTCTGTGGCCTAAGGAATTGTAAATTGTAAGTTAATACATCCCCATTGTAAAAGTCAACCCATTTCAGGTACATTGCATTTCACCAGCATTAGCAAACCAAAATAGGAACCCAGTTTCACCAATTTTTTTACTTTACTAGGTTAGGATGAGATCGTTCTACTCATCAGGACAAAATGGCTTTTCTACTAGCAGGAAAGGGAAAGAAGGTACCTACAAGATGAATCTATTTCTCCCTTTTAAAAAGAGATCTTTGATTCTTGATGTCCCAACTCCAGCTTATTTGAGAGTTTGAGACAAAGACTTACAGGCAGGTAGTTCTTTTGAAAGTGTGATCCCAGGAAGTAGGCAGGAAGAATGGAGTGAGCAGAAAGAAGGAAAAGCCAGCCAGGATACATTCTCCAGTTGGCCACTACCACAGCTGTCTCACAAAAAACCTTCTAAGAAGACTTTCCAAGTGTCTGCCCAGTGCACAAAAGGGAAAGCTTCTCTCTATCAGTTTGTATCCCGAGGTTCTAAGATCTGGATTTCTCCACATCTCTGGATTGACCTCCCAAGATGCAGTATCTTAGAATCTCTGTGGTGGGAAGCAAAGCCAAGTAAGGACAGCTTGGAGGAGGAAGCTGTCGGGTGTCACTTACATAAAACCAGTCAATGTCTGTTGCAGAATCCATCACCCAGCAGCTGGAATAAGAGGGGGCCTGAGAGAAGACGAAATGGTGCTGAATGGAGCAGATA
Source organism: Myrmecophaga tridactyla (assembly GCA_004026745.1). Taxonomy (NCBI): domain Eukaryota; kingdom Metazoa; phylum Chordata; class Mammalia; order Pilosa; family Myrmecophagidae; genus Myrmecophaga; species Myrmecophaga tridactyla. Next base: position 69,006 of record PVIY010003137.1, read on the forward strand.
CAGTCCTTATGAGCCTTGGGCTTTCAGGCCACAATGGCAGCCAGACACCGCAGACAATGAGTATTTTTACTTAGGGACAGTATGGCCCTGGAGGAAAGCAGGGATCTGTTTCAAAAGAAGAGAGAATGGATATTGGGTAAGCCGTTAGCAGAGTCTACCTCAACATCTTTGCTAGTTTTAAAAAGGATTGCCAAGAAATTATTCTCTCTTATTGAAAGGAAGAGATCTGTTGAATATATTTTGCCTTAGAATGTTCTCTTTTTGGTCAAATGAGCTAGAAGGTGCTTTTATTTCTACTACCAGCCAAACTCTTCTCTAAGCGAGAGAAAGCAAAGATCCACTGATAAGTCGCTGCTTCTCTTAAATGAGTTGCCTTTGATGTACCTGCCTGAAGAAGCAAGGCCTGCTTTGAGGGAGTGGGGTCTGGGAAGAGAAGCAAGTTGCCTGTGAGGGCAGCCCCAACAGATTGGGAAGGTCTCTGTCTGCCAGTAAAGAGACTATGCTGAGGGACCATGGGCTGGGAACTGGAGTGGGTAGGAGGTAGATGCGGGGACTCCTGTCTCTTGCTTGGATGCAACAAGGGGGCCTCTCATCCTTTCGTTAGTGAAGAGGATCCATGGTGCCAATTACAGGGACCACATTGGGGGGGGTGAAAAAGGCTTAAGTTATCTGTAATTCAACTACACACTTTCCATCATTAGATTATTACACTTTCTTTTCGTGAAAGATGGTAACCACCTACAGGACTCCATAACTACCAACTGTAGTCAAAACTTAATAGTTTACTTTCACCTGTATTTTTATATGCCCTAAAAGGGCATACTTTTCACTTGCTTAACAGGCTCATTTGCTTCAGTTTTATTTTAAAATAGAATTCTTTGAGAAGTATCTTGTAATGTGTCTTTTCATGTGCTATAAAACTCAAAGATGGATACCACTCAAGGTAACTGACTTTATAATTTTCACTGTGACAGCTCACACAATTCCCCAAGGACTTGGAAAATTTCACTCCTTTGCAAATGTATTTGGAAATACTCACACTGATTATTTGCATGAGCTACTCCATTGATTTTATAACTTTAAAAGTTGAATGTTTTTAGTTCTCCGGGACCCAGAACAGGTCAGTTGCATTAAAATGCTCACAGACTGCAAGATAAGCTTTATCTGATTAGTTTAGGGGAAACTTTTGAAGAAGAAAAAAGAGTTTTTAAAAACCACTTTTTGAACATTTTTTTCTTTGTGGCTGGACTACTGTTTCACTATTTAGTAATGTTTATTACATTTTGAAGATATCTTTGTAAATGGGAGGTTTTAGTTCATTTATATTTTCCTAACTTTACTGTCAGATGTTATTTGTAAAAAGATATTATTTACAAGTCAGATTCATTTCACATGAATCTAATGTTCTTGATATGAATGAATCATATGGAAATAAATTGATACTTTTCTGAGAATTTATAAGTAGTATTTAATTTCTTTTATTGCCTAAAATTTAAGAAAGAAATGTACTATCCTGATATCTTGTAAATACTCTGGGCATTGTGTGAACAATATACTTAATTAGCTTTCATGTGAATAAACCCTAAATTCAAGTGAAATTAATTTAGTCATCATCCATCTGAAACTGAATGTATTTTTCATTTACCAACTAGTTTTTGGGGATGAAATATTTAAGACTGAAAATCAAACATCTCCCTTCCATCTGAATAAAGTGCATATTGAAACAGTAGAACATTTGTCATGGTGCTCTCTCCCCACCCCCACCCCACCCCCAAACCAGCTCTCCACAGTCCCTGAGTTATTTTACACAGTGGACCCATTAACAGGCAGATAAGAAAGCATGTTCAATATTGCCAGGAACAACAAAAACTTGAGTCAGACTTGGGCACAAGCCCTCCTAGGCAAGACCAATTTCATTTTCCTGCTAAAGCTTCTTCAGTATGTCTGCAGGCATACCTCTGTTCCATAAAGCAGGAACAGAGGGCCATGCAGAGAAAGACAGAGAGATCTCAATGGCCAGAGAAAAACCCAGCAGAGCCTCCTGAGTGGGCAGTAAGTTTTCCTGAAACCAGGTGCATCAGCCTAAAGGGTAGTTTTACCTGAATGGCAAATGAGAGCCTTAGAACCAGTCTGAGCTACATTTTACCTACCTGAAAAAGAGCACAGGTACACAAAATAAAACAATTCTTCCCATGCAAGAATTCATCTCTATAGTATATACACACACATACACACACACACACACACACACACAAATTAACGCTCTATTAGTCAGTTCACAGTACAATATCTGGCAATTATTCTCCCTTCTGAACAGTATTCACCAAAAAAACACTCATATATTTTATTAATGTGAGTTTAACTTAGCCTCCTAGAAGGCTGAAATATGTGGTAGAAAAATGACCATTTGAGAGTCAAATTCACCTCAATTCAAATGCAGACTCTTTAATTTACTATTCTCAATTCCTCTATTCCTTGCAGATAAAGGTGAGAAAAGCAAAAAACAAACCAACCAACCCAGACCCTACCTTCATATAACTTAAGCTCTAGCAGGCTGACCAGATTTATTAGACAAGCAAAGGTAATTTCAGAGTACAACCAATTGGGATATAGTGAAGTGCAACTAAGCTATTTCAGAATCTCAAGGAAGGCTTCCCTGTGGCCCAAAATAGGGAGGCAGTAAGTCAAGGGGAAAACAACCTAATGTGCAATGACTCAGTCACAGGAGAAAGAAGGGGTCCAGGAACCTGGGCTGTCTATCATTATCGATCATGCCTAATGTGTACATAGTGAGCTATGGCAAGAGGTGATGGGGAAGATGCAGCATCAGGGTACTAAGGAACATGGGGGCCACATCTGGACTACTTCCTAAGGACAAGAGGAGGCCACTTGAAACTTTAAACAGGGAATGGCACCCTGGGTTCATGTTTTACCATATGGTTACCTCTGCTAACACCAGAGGAATAGACTGGAGAAAAATTAACTGGTAGTAGGGAGTCAGGTAGGATCACTTGGAAGGATCCAGGTGAGTAACCTGTACCTCCACCAAAATAGTAGCAATGAGGGACAAATAAGGAATTAGAAGGGAGATGTATTTGGAAAGCAGCCTTCATCATGTCTCACCATTGCCATAAAGGCAGCTGGAGTGCAGAAAAGGGAGGAGGAAAGGGTTTAGTATGAGGATACTCTCCAAGCTCGTTGCTGGGTAGTGGTTAGTTATTCACTAATTACTAAGTTATTCATCAAGACAAAGTCCATATTCTATAAGAGCAGGTTTGGAAAGGGGATGTGAAAACTAGCGTTTCTCTTTGGGTTATGATGGGTGTGAGACAGCTACGCAAAGCAAGCAGTTGGATATATTGACTGAGTTCAGAAGAGAGTTAGGAGTTAGACATTGCAATCTTTGAAACATCCAGATATGGTAAGTTGAATTATGTACCCGAATACATATTATTAATCTACTCCACATTCCTGTGGGTATGAACCCAATGTAAATAGGACTTCTTGAAGATGTTACATTTGGTTAAGCTGTGGCCAACTGAACATGGTGAGCCATAATTTGGATTAAAGAAGGCCTTATAAAAAGAGCCTAGAAGATGCAGAACCCAGAAAGGACAGGACACTGCTACATAACAGGAGGTAAGGATTCCAGACAAGGAATTCCAAGAACTGCCAGCAACCAGCACCAGAATTTATAGAGAAAGCAAGTCTTTCCAATATCTTGATTTGGGACTTCTTCTAGCTGCAAAACCATGACCAATATATTCAATAAATGGTTTAAGCCCACCATTATGTGGTATTTGTCAGAGCAGCCTGGCAGACTAATACACCAGAATAAAGGTGGTAAGTGATGGCAGAGAGATAGATGAGGCCATCTGGGAAGAGTATGTGGATGAAAAAGAAAGGCTCATAGCAGATGGAACTTTCGGGGCTACTGAGAGTTAAGGTCAACTGGAAAGTTTGGGAGAGCACCATCCACACAAGCGCACCTTCACTTCTGATACCAATTGCAAGTTCAGGGGGTTCCCAAAACCACCCTCAGTTTTGATAATTATTAGGACTTGCAGAATTCACTGAAAGCTGTCAATACTCATTGTTCTAGTTATTACAGGGAAAGAATCCAGAGCAACATCAGCCAAAGGAAGAGGCACATGAGGCAGAGCCCAGGAGAGGGACAAATGCCGGTCATTAAGTCACAGATGGCGTTAAGTTCTCCAGCCACAACGTGTGACAACACATATGGAGAATTGCCTGTCAGGGAAGCTCACCCGAGCTTCAGTGTCCAGAGTTTTTATTGGAGCTCCTCCACCTACAGCCCATGAGGCTAATCTTCAGTCTGTAGGCCTTCCCAGAGGCTAGGTTGATACCTTTCATCTCCAGTTCCTCTGGATGTCACAACGGATACCCCACAACCCAAAGCCCCATCCTAAATCCCATTGTTAGACTGTCCACTAGTCAAAATCCCAAGACAAACAAACAAAGGCTCTGCTATTAGCCAAGACATTCCAAGGGCCCAGTGATCACCTCCCAGGAGGTGAGGGCAAAGTCCAGACTTCTCTCTGAGTAAGACTAATTTTTTCCTTCACAAACACCAACATCTAAGAGATGGGCAGAAGAAAAGGAGTCATCAAATGTGATTGAGAAGGGTGTCCAGACCTCATCGACAATCAGATCTGTTTGGATATCCACTTTACTCTCTATCGTAGACAGAACAGGGCCTGCCAAAGCAGACAAGGCAAATATTGTTATAAAGACTGGTCCACATGTGATATTGCAGAAGGCAAGATGAAAGAGCATTTCAAGAAGAAGACTGTTCCCAGGAGAACCTAAAGCTGTGTTTACCTGTTGAGGGTGTCACCCTAAAGAGCAGGCCCCAGGCTGAGAACAACTGTGAATATCATTTTACAGGCAACAAAAATATCATCATCACTGCTAGGAAAGTCTACAGAGGTGAGTAAGAGGCTTCTACTTGCCCTGTAGAAGCTACTTAGCTCAAAGTTACCTAAAGTAACTTTGAATGCTCACCCTTTTCATTACCTATGGATTCCTTACTCTGGAGTCACTTGGATCTCCTGCATGCTCTTACCTCTTTGTCTTTCTCTGTAGATGATTGGAACTGACACTAATTTGCTCTACCCTCTCCCCACCTGTTCTAGTTTGAAAGATGCTGGAATGTGATGTTCCAGAAATGGAACAACTTTTAAAAAAGGGAATTGATTAAGTTGCAAGTTGACAGTTCTAAGGCCATTAAAATGTCCAAATTAAGGCACCAACAAGAAGTTACGTTCACTCGAGAAAAGGCCGATAAAGTTTAGGGTTTCTCTCACAGCTGGAAAGGCACATGGTGAAGTCTGCTACCTTTGTCTCCAGGAATCTTCAGTGGTTTCCCTGGGGCTCTGTCCATTCTGTTGGTTCTGTTGGTTCTGGTGTCTCTGTAGCTTTTTCCAAAACAGTTTCCTCTTAAAGGGCTCCAGTAAGCAACCCCACTTTGAGTGGGTGGAGACACAATCTCCATGGAAACCATCTAATCAAACGTTACCACCCACAGTTGGGTGGATCACATCTCCATGAAACAATAAAAAAGATTCCACCCAGCAATACCAAAGAAGATTAAAGGGCATGGCTTTTCTGGGGTACACAACAGATTCAAACTGGCACACCACCCTACTCCTTCTCCATGTACTACTTCCTAAGAGCTCATCCCACCCAAGAACCAGAATCCTCTACCTCTGAGAGGTTCTCCCTATGCTCTTATAATGAATTATGTTTATGACTAATTTCTACGTATTTTATTTTTTATTCAATTATATCATAATATCCTGAAGCAAAAACATTTTAATGCTTATTCTGCAGCCATGGCACTTAGAACAAGGGCTTGAAAGTATGAGTAAAGAGATAAAAACAAAATGGAGTTACTATGGCTAAGAGATTTTAAATGATGTCCGGAGGCCATTCAGGAAGTCTCTCTTCCCATATCTCAGCCAGAGATCACAAACTGCCAAGGTCTGCAAAACCCAAAGCAACTATGTTTCTAGGATATCTGGACTCCATGAAATAACTACAGGATAAAGAAATCAGTAGCTATCTAACCTGAAGGGCATTTGGAAAGCCCCAAACATCCACCGATCATAATTCTTTACAAACGACTTATGTGATCTTTTTCTTTAAAAACCCTGGCTCTGAAGCCCCAAGACAGGACACAGTTTAGGTTGCTACCTGAACCTGTGCTCCCAGCACTGCAGTTTTAAGACCCCAAATAATACTTTTGTTGCCTTACAGCACAGATCATTATTTCAGGTCCACAATTGCCACGCCTTCAAAAAAAGGATTTCTCTGATGCTCCTGGACATTTGGTTTTATTTGCAATATTTGAAGAAAAATATATTATGTAAACTGGCTGGAAATCATAATTATTTCTGTAATTTAGTGTTTCTAAACCACTTATTTTATTGTTCTTTGACAAATTTAGCTACAAAATAAAAGCAGTGTTTCCAGAATATAAGATTTCTAAGAGAACATTCAAGGGCAGCGGCAGCACATCTTCCCTGAACTTCTCTACTAAAGCAGTGAACGTTTTCTCCTTGGGCTTCTGAAGCTCTATGCCACATTCCATTAGTGCTGAGTTGTCAGAATATCAGTATTCTGAGTGCCCCCAGGCATGAATTATAAGTCCTCGGAGAGAGCAGGACAGCTGAAGAACATTTTGATAGAGTATAGAGTCCAGTTTTCTTTAATAAGAAACTTTCTAAATTCTTTGCTTTTTTGCAAGGGTGGCTAGTAAATACTCAAAACACAGCTAACGGGTCAATAGGAAAATATCCAAGCGTAGATAGCACATAGATGATCTTATAAGTGTAAGCTGAACTTAACGTTGGTTTTTATATTTAGAAAAACATTTGCTACATTAGGTTTGACTGGGGCCACTGACCACTTTTATTTTGGAGTTGGGGGGTTAGCTCTGTCACTAATCAATTATGCAGTCTTAACTACATCATTCAGAATCTATGAGTTTCAGTTTTCTTAACTGTAAAGTGAAAAGGTTTGCCTAAAATTACCTTGTCTCTTGAAAGACTAACACTCAATTCTGTGATTTAAACATTTCAGAATGAGATAGGACCTTTACACCCTGTATATATCTCGATTGTTTTAAGCCATTGCATCAAATCTGTGCACCATTAGTCCATTGCTCCAACGAAAAATGTTCTCCCAGGTAGAACTGTGTCCCCAGGTAGAGCCAGAAGTTCTAGGCCCCTACAAGCTGGTTATTGAGTGGATGGACGTGCTAGTATCGCTTTGTAACTGAGAAATCAGGATTTAAGGGGTGATTTTGATTGCTGAATCATTATATAGATATTCCTTTTTTGCTTTCTGGTATATTGGAGTAGGCAGAGGGATATACCTGAAATCTCTAAATTGTAATCCAGCTGCCTTGACCTCTGATAAAGTTTACATAGCCTTTATCTTCTGCCCCTGTATTTGTAAAAACCTTGTGACTAACCTTCATTTGTACCCAGTTATCTTTTTACAAGTACCCAGAATCTTGCAATCACTTAAGACAGCCCCTAATGTTTATTTTGGGTCAGGGCAGACCTAACCCAACCCAAGTCCAGAGTCATCTTGATAACTGAGACTGAATTTAACCAAAGTGGGCTTGTCTGACATGCATAGTAGCTTAGATTTTAACCTGCAAGTCAACTATACCTCATTCTGCCATTTTCCTGCATACATTCTGTGACTGAGCATGTAATCAAGCTGCACATGCTCAGTAACTAGATCACCTCTAATTCCATCATCTGGGGCCACTGTGCTCATTATCCTACACCCTGCCCATCTTTTTCCCTAATAAAACTATCAGAATTACTGCAGTTTGGGGAGACAGATTTTGGGCTGCTAGGCCATCTGCTCTCCTACTATGCACCTAGTAATAAATTCTTTCTCTCTTTGAAACCCTGGTTATTGAGCATGTTCTGACCTTTCTCCAGTAGCATCTTCTCTCCTGCTACTCCACCCTGCTCACAGAACATTTTACCTCAGAACTCGGTGAACCCCAGAGAAAAGGAGTTCATTGAACTGCCCGCTACATCTGCCCTTGTCTCTTATAAAAAAAGCATATGCCTTTCCTACTCAGAGCAATTACCTGGGACATGGAACAGGCAGCTATGACCTGGGGAACACAGGTAGAAAGGCCGAAGACAAGCCCTACACACCTGCCATAACAACTTTGTATTGATCAATGTTCTTTGTCTAAGCCATTCTTTCACTCATACAGTAGGTTATCTTGCTCATAGAACATTCAACAACACTTAAAACAGCACAAGGTCTAACTTAAACAAAGGAAGTAGGAAATAATTTTCAAAGTGAATGAATCTGGTGTAAATTCTTTCCAACATTTTGATTACATTGAGCCATTAAAAGAAATTTGGCTATCAAAAAAAATAGACCAGATTGAAGAGTGTGATTTCCTTTGTCACCCCTTCCAAATAGTCAGGATAAATTACAAAGTGCTACTAGATTTCTAAAGCCATGCAATACAACATAGATTTATTCAGGGTTTTCAGCTTTTCTTGTGTAGTTCAAGCAAGATCTGTCATCTTTATGAATGAATGAACAATTATACCTCTTCTTTGGGCTTCCCCCTTGTTGAAGAGGGCTAAGTACCCTTAAAGGATAATCAAACTAGTCCATCAATACTTAAAGAGGGCACCAATACATTATTAATTGGAAGAAATATTTTGCATCAAGAAAGAAATTGTTCCTGAAGATGTTACAAAGGAAGTATATTTAATAAATACAGACATGGAGCAGGACAATTTGCCAGATGCTGACCCAAGTGCCTTACACCGTTTCTTTTACAAAAGAGCATGATATTTTGTTTATAATTCATGGTGTATAGTAAGATTAAACACACTAAACTGGAATAGATCAAAAGCACGTAAAAATATTTGTGGCATAACTCACAGTAACAATAAAGGAATAAATATTAACATTCTCAATAACACAAAATACTATAAAAATGTCTCTCTTCATGGTAACACGGGTATTTAAAACCAGCTGCTATTGCAGGATCACTTGCAAGAATACAAATGATAAGGATTCATTTTAGGAATAGAGTAAAGAAAAAAGAGGGAAAAGAAGATAAAAGTAAAATTTTCTTCTCTTTCCTGCCATGATCAAGATGGTAGAGTGAGATGCTTCAGGGCACTGTGTTCCCTGAGAAGCTTTGAACCAGCAAGAACTGGCAGAAACATCTTTCTCCAAGCTCTGAAAAAGAGTTAAAGGACTGAAGTAACAGGATGAGCATGGACTAAAGAAAAAGTCTACTTAAAAGTGGTAGGATTTCTTCACATAATCTGGATATAAACATTTATCAGATATGCGATTTCCAAATATTTTCTCCCATTCATAATTGCCAAAAGATGGAAGTACAACCCAAGTGTCCATCACCTGATGAATGGACAAATATGCGGTTTATGCATACAATGGAATATTATTCAACAGTAAAATGGAGAGCAGTCCTATGCACACCACAGCATGGACGAAACTTAAAGACATCATGTTGATTGAAATAAGCCAGACACAAAATGATAGACATTGTATGGTCTCATTGATTTGAAATAATTAGAATAAGCAAACTCATAGAGTCAGAGAATCTAGAATATATGTTACCAGGGGATGAGATAGGGATAGAGTTAGTATGGGAAGTTAAGACTTAAAATGGACAGGGTTCCTAACTGGAATGACAGGAATGTTTTGGTATTGGATGGTGATGATAGCAGCCCAACACTGTGTACCTACTTACCAGTGCTGAATTATGATTAAAAGGAGAAATGTTAGATTGTATATATGGTAACAGAATAAATTTTTTTTAATCCATAGAACTACACTACACAAACGGTGAACGTAAGTTAAACTATGGACTATAATTATAGCACAATTATAAAAATTTGCTACCATGAATTGTAACAAATGTTCCACACTGATGCTGGGTATTAATAATAGGGCTGTATATGAGAATCCTGTATTCTATGCCTGATTGTTCTGTAAACCCACAACTTCTCTAATAAAGAAAAAAATTTCTTTTAAATAAAGTCATAGAATCTCCTGGCACCCTGGCCGGTCCCTTCCCTAACCCCCACCAGTTTGGCATGGAGCCAGTCCACACTCCCAGTATAGATCCCTCATCCCAGTCCCAGGGGGGGAAAAGAACCCAAATGCGCATACTAGGAGCACATATATCTGGCCCAATCTGTTTGGTTGTGGCCTGAGGGATTCATCATCCCAAAACTTGCCTTGCCTGTAGAAGGTGGCTCCTTGGGCTCTGCTATTGAAAGATGTGGGTGAACAGTCAAGTTATGTTGCTGAGGCAAAGAATTGCTGGCTGTGAGGCATACAGGGCAGCTCTGGGAACGTGAGGAAGCTATTTCCTAGGAGAGAGGGGACATTCCGAACCATGGAAATGGGGGAATTACTAGGGCCACAAGCACACGCCCAATACAAGAAGCATGGGCAGAAAGGATCAGGGACCCCCTACACTTTGGCCTGGAGCAATTCTCCAAACTCTTTATATCGTTAAGCCCTAAAGGAGAGTACTTGCACAGGTCAATCTGCAAGGTGTTTTCTTTAACTCTTCCTCTTTTATCTACTTATTTGTTGTTAGATCCTGGCATTCTAGGAAAGCTCTGTCATAACACTGGCTGGATACAAAATTAAGAAACAAATGCCTCAGAGTCTAAATTCCACATTAAAATATCAAAATGTCCATATTTCAATGAAATATCATAAAACATACTAAGAAACAGGACGTGATAGCCCAAACAAAGGAGAAGATTAAAACTTTAGAAACCATCAATGAGAAATATCAGACCTGGGACATTCCAGACGAAGACTTTTTACAAATGGTCCTAAATATGTTGAAAGAACTAAAGGAAAATATGAGACAAAGAACTAAAGGAAATCAGGAAAACAATAGATGAGCACAAAGAGAATATCAATAGTGAGATGGAAATTATAGAAAGGAAACAAACAGAACTGAAGATCAGAGTAACAGAAATTTAAAACTCCTTAGAGGGAAAGAAGAGAGAATCAGTGAACATGAAGATAAGAGAACTGAAAGTATTCACTGTGAGGAACAGAAAAAGAAAAAAAAAATGAAGAAAAATAAACAGAACCTGAGGAAATTGTGGGACATAATTGTACCAAAATATGCATGTGGGAATCTCAGAAGAAGAAAAATAGAAAGAAGCAGAAAGAATGTTCAAAGAAATAATGGCTGAAAACTCTCCAAATTTAGTGAAAGACATGAATATACACATATAAGACACTCGATGAACTCCAAACAGGATAAATCCAAACAGTCTAACACGGTGGCATATTAAAATCAAATTGTCAAATACCAAAGATAAAGAGAGAATTCTGGAAGCTTCAAGAGAGAAGCAACATGTCACATACAAGGGATCCTCAGTAAGACTAAGTGATGCTTTCTCCTCAGAAATAAGCAAAAAGGAGTGGGAAAACATATTTAAAGTGCTGACAACAGGAAATTGTCAACCAAGATTTCAATATCCAGAAAAACTGTTTCAGAAATGAAGGAGGGGGCGGGCCACGGTGGCTCAGTGGCAGAGTTCTTGCCTGCCATGCCAGAGACCCAGGTTCATTTCCCGGTGCCTGCCCACGTTAAAATGAAAAGAAGTGAGGGAGAGATTAAGACATTACCAGATAAACAAAAGCTGAGGGAGCTTGTCTCCATCAGATCAGCCCAACAAATAGTTGCTAAAGAGAGCTCTATAGGTTGAAAGGAAAGGACAATAGACAACAGATCAAAGTTGCATGAAGAAATAAAGATCTCCAGTGAGAGTTAGGACATGGGTAAATATAAATGCCAGCATTATTGTATTTTTGGTTTGTAACTTCACTTTTTACTTCCTACAGAACCTAAAAGGCGAATGCATAAGTGTAATGATAAATACGTAGTTTTAGACTCATAATGTATGAACATGTAATTTGTGACAAGAACTACATAATAGTGGAAGAACGGAGATGTATAGGGACATAGATTGTAAATGCTATGGAAGTTAAGTTGGTGTCAAAGATTGTTATAGATTTAGGATGTTTAATTTAAGCCCCATGATAATCACAAGGAAAATGAAGAATATTTACGCTAATAGAGACATCAGTAAGAGAACAGGTTGTCAGGAGTAGGGGCAGGGGGGATAGGAAGTTAATGAGAAATGGGTGTGGGTTTCTGTTTGGGGGATGGAGGGAGGGGTATGTTGGAGTTCTCTGTATGTGTTTGTATTTATTTTTGTAATTGTCCTGTAAGTTTGAATGTATTTCAAAATAAAAAGTTTAAAAAAATAGTAAAATAAAGCTAACTTTTAAAAGTAGAAAAAAATGTTCTTTTCTTAGCAGATTATTAGCAACAAATACCAGTCTCCATGAAAAGGAATCTGAGCCAGAAAAATTAGTTTATCTAGAATTATTACATGTATCCATGCATCCATGTATATTTCCCCTTTTCACCTTCTATAATTTAGAATTTTGCCACACCCAATTTTTGCAAGGATTGATATCTTTGTCATTTATGTAGAGCTTGCCGATTTATTTCTGCAACAACTGTACACTGAGTGCCTGGAGTCCGGCATGCTGCTAAGGGGACAGCGTGAACTTGACTAAGCAAAATCCCACCTGTCTCGGAACATGTAGAATGATTGTCAGGTACAGAGAATAAAGAAGTAAGCAGGTGAGGGGTGCAAGTGGTTTAGTGGTAGAATGCTCACCTGCCATGCAGGAGACGTAGATTCAATTCCTGGCCCATGCACCCAAAAATATAATAATAAATAAGTAAATGACATTAGTGTTGAAAAGCATGGGGAATTATCTTCCATGGAAGTTGCTACTGTGACTGGTATGACAGCAATGACTAGATGGAGGCTGGGGGAGCACTGGGTCAGGGACAGCTCCTTGAGAAGGGGTCATTGGAAAAGCCCCAAAAGTGGCAGGAGCCTGCCAAGTAGAGGTTAGAGCTTAGGCTTTCTACTTAGTGAGTCAGCAACGGAGAGATGAGCAGGGCCAGCTCATACAGAGATTTAAACAAGGGAGGGACTTAATCTGATTTTGTGTTTTAGAAAGACTGCATTGTGAATGCAATAATGCCACTGAATTACATACTTGAAATTGGATAAAATGGGCTATTTTATGTTGTATACGTTACCACAATAGCATTTAAAAAAAATAGAACTGTACAATACCAAGAGTGAACCCTAATGTAAATTATGGAGTAGAGTCAATTTAGTTATAATAATATTGATTCATCAACTGTAATAAAAGTGCCACACTAATAGAAAATGCAATATGTTAATAAACAGGATAAGGGGGACTGGGATATGGGAACTTAACTTTCTGTATGATTTTTCCATAAACCTACACATGCTCTAATTTTAAAAATACATGTGTTTTTAAAAATATCACTCTGGATTTTGTGTGGTAATTTACTTGGCCTTCAAAAAAGAGCTATGAAATAGCCAGCTATACTAGTTTAAAGCTGTTTAGAACTCCAGAAAAGCCATGATCTTTTAATCCAATCTTGTGGTTGCAGACTTGTAGGTGGGATCTTTTGATTAGGTTATTTCCAAGGAGATGTGAAACAGTCACTGAGAGAGCCATTTGAAACCGGGAGCAGGGAGAGAACAATAGATGACACCATGTACCTTCCGACGTGACAGAGAAACCCCGGATGCCGTAGGCCTTTCTGTTCTAGTTTGCTAGCTGCCAGAATGCAATATACCAGAAACAGAATGGCTTTTAAAAAGGGGAATTTAATAAGTTGCTAGTTTACAGTTCTAAGGCCGAGAAAATGGCCCAATTAAAACAAGTCTATAGAAATGTCAATTCAAAGGTATCTATCCAGGGAAAGATACCTTGGTTCAAGAAGGCTGATGAAGTTCAGGGTTTCTCTCTCAAAAGTACATGGCGAACACAGTCAGGGCTTCTCCCTCAGCTGGAAGGGCACATGGCGAGCACGGTAAGTCATCTGCTAGCTTTCTCTCCTGGCTTCCATTTTCATGAAGCTCCTGGGAGTCATTTTCCTTCTTCATCTCCAAAGGTCGCTGGCTCGTAGACTCTCTGCTTCGTGGTGCTACAACATTCTCTGCTCTCTCTGAATCTCCTTCTTTCTCCAAAATGTTTCCTCTTTTATAGGACTCCAGAAACTTATCAAGACCCATCCAAATGGGTGGAGACATGTCATCACCTAATCCAGGTTAACAACCACTCTTGACTAAATCATATCATCCAGGGAGATGATTTGATTACAGTTTCAAACATACAGTATTGAATAGGGATTATTCCACCATTATGAAATGGGATTTTGAATAAAACATGCTTTTCTAGGGTCCATACATCCTTTCAAACCAGCACAGTATCTTTCTCTGGATGCCTTAATTCAGACAGTTTCATGGCCTTAGGACTATAAATTGTAACTTAATAAATCCCCTTTGAAAAAGCTAATCATTTCTGGTATATTTCATTCCAGCAGGTTTAGCAAACCAAAACAGATTTTGGTACCAGAGAAGTGGATGCTGCAATTTGCAAATACCAAAATGCAGGAATAGTTTATAAATGGATAAAGGGATGATTCTGGAAAAACAGTGAGACAGATGATAGAGAACCCCTAGTGTGCTTTGAAGAGATGGTTGGTAGAAATATGTATGCCAGAGATTTCCAATGAGGTTTTAGACAAAAATTATGAATGTGTCATTGCAAACTGGAAGGAAGGTGAGAAAGTGAGACCCCAGAGAATAGTATCCATGTGAGGATTATAACAAAACATGGAGTTAGTCAGCCATTTCAGCACAAGTCAGAATTGGAGATGGAGTATTTCAGAAAGGATACGTGGAAAACCCTATTGTCCGATGGTTGTGATTCCTGTATATTGCACGGAAAACTGAGAAGTTTCATGCAAGATCTGCATGAATGGAACAACTGTCAGTATGGGACAAACTGAAGAAAAAATTATTTCAAAGGCAGAACTATATAACCTAAGGTCTAAAGCCAGAAAATCTTGGGACAGGAAAGCAAATCCACCCATATATATGGAAAGGGTGAGTTTGCCGAGAAGGCAGAGGTTAGGCCTTCTGCCTCAACATTCAAGAAGAGTTTGGGTGTCCCAGGCCTCAGAAAGGATGGAGCACATTCCCCAGGTATTGGGGGAGCCTGATCACCACCCCCCATTGTTCTGAAAGCGTTGAGCATATATCCCAAAGAGAGCAGAGAATCTGGGTGCTGCCCTGATGCATGGAGAAGGTGAAGCCGAGAACAAGGTGGTCTCCCCAATGTTTGGATATGCTGGAACCTTGGAAAGGGTGAGATTTCTTCTCTCTCAAGCCCTAAGGATAAAACATTTTTCTGTAGATATTCTCAGGACTTAAAATCTAATGAACTATGCCATGCAGGTTTTCAGAACTGTTTGCCTCCAGTGAACCCTGTTTTCCTTTCAATTTCTTCCTATGAAAATGGAAACATTTATCCTATGACTATCCCTCCTTTGTATATTAGAACAAATACCTTATTCTAAGTTTCACAGTTTTACAGCTGCAGGAGAATTTTGCCTTAGGACAAACTATGCCTGTAACTGACTTTGATGGGATTTTGTACTATTTTTGATTAGGTATTGTATTTGTATCGTCACTGAAGTGGTTTAAAGCATTTTTGATACTGTGATGGAATTAATGTATTTTACACTTGAAAAGAACAAGTCTTTTTGGGATTCAAGGGGTGGAATGTGTTGGTTTGAAGCTGTGGTGTGCCTCAGAAAAGTCATGATCTTTTAATCCAATCTTGTAGATGCATACCTATTGTGGGTAGGATCTTTTGATTAGATTATTTCCATGGTTATGTAACCCCCACCCATTCAAGAGGATCTTAATTAGTTTAATAGAGTCCTTAAAAGAGCTAACAGAGAGAGAACTCAGAGTG
The DNA here is from genome assembly GCA_004026745.1 of Myrmecophaga tridactyla. Taxonomy (NCBI): domain Eukaryota; kingdom Metazoa; phylum Chordata; class Mammalia; order Pilosa; family Myrmecophagidae; genus Myrmecophaga; species Myrmecophaga tridactyla. The sequence goes on from PVIY010003137.1 coordinate 84,978, forward strand.
GAGAGAGAGAACAGAGAGATGAAGCCAAGACACAGATGCTTGAGATACTAAGCTAAAAAATGAAACCCAGAGTCTGCCCCAGAGAAGCTAAGTGAAGAACCATAGATATTTAGAGTGAAAGTTTTGGAAACAGGAGCTGAGAGAGCCATTTGAAACCAGAAGCCAGAAGACGACAGCAGATGCCAACATGTACCTTCCCACATGACAAAGAAACCCCAGACACCATCAGCCTTTCTTCAGGGTCAAGGTATCTTTCTCTGGATGCCTTAATTTGGACATTTTCATCGACTTAGGACTACACATTTTAAACTTAATAAATCTCCTTTGAAAAAACCAATCAATTTCTGGTATATTGCATTCCAGCAGCTTTAGCAAATCAAAAGACCAGCTAAGATATTTCACCGAATATACATGATAGCATTACATATAAAGATTTTGTATTTGACAGGTTTTACAATGTTTAGTTAACAATTTAATAGAATTGGGTGTAAGTGGTTAGGAAGGAGCTTGAATGAGGGAAAGATTTGGCCCTCCAAAGGAACCTGTAGAAAAGCTGTGCATTGTTCTCTACAATAATATGTTTATAAAATAGCTTTCAATTGAAAGGCACTTAATTAAAAATTAATTAATTTTCTTTTCTGGGAGTACAGAACCTTTCTAGAAGGGGTATCAGAAGGTATGCGTACTTTGCAATGAATCTAAAGCATCATACCTGCAAAAAGAATATTTCATTTTAGTTAACAAACAGCTTGACTACTTATTTTGTGGTTAACACCACATTTCCTTGATTAAAAGAACATTTTCAAGCTGAGGAATGACACTCTCTATCAGGAAATAGCGGCTAATTCTCACTGTTACATGAAATTTCATCATCAGTATATTATGGCGCTTTGATCAATAGGATAGTGTTATGGATGGAATCCTGTCCCCTAAAAACACATGTTTAAGTTTTAAACCCACTGCTGTGAACATTAACTTGTTTGTAAATAGGATCTTTGAAGATGTTATTAGTAGAGATGAGTCCAAACTGGATTAGGTGGGCCTTCAGTCAATGTGACTGATGTCCGTATAAGAAGGGGAGATGTTGTGGACACAGGGAGTAAATAGGAGGCAGAGAGAGAGAGAGAATACAACGTAGCCCAGACAGAGTTATCTCACAAGTCAAGGAATATCATTTGCAGCCACTGCCAGGACCCTACAGACTTTGGAGGAAGCCCTGTGACACCCTGATTTCTGGCTTCTAGGCTCCAGAACTGTGAGACAACAAATTCCTGCTGTTTTAAACCAACCATATTGTGGCACTTTGTTACAGCAACTCTGGCAAACTAAGACATTAAGTTTATTTTTATATAAAGCTTCTTATTTATGGAATTATTTTTTACTTAAAGTTATGAGAATTCTTATTTTGAAACACATTTTTTTTTTAGTGAAGAGCAGTATTTCAGTCTGCGAAAGCTACTGAAATGCAATATACAAAGAACGGACTGGCTTTTAACAATGGAAAGGTATTAGCTTACAAGTTTACAGTTCTAAGACAACAGACCTGCGGGTCATCTCTTAGCTTCTCTGGAGTTTTTCTCTCTAAGCTCTCTGGGTGCTTTTCTTTTTCTGTATCCTTTATCTTCTTATAAATTATTCCAGTAAAGGATTAAGACCCACCTTGAATTGGGTGTGGCACATCTCAATTGCAACAACCTAATTTAAAGTTTCCACCTCCAATAGGTCTGCACCCACAGCAATAGATTAAGAGAACATGTCTTTTTCTGGGGTACCTAACAGCTTCAAACCAGCACATGTAGTGATTAATAAACAACATTAAGATTACCTAAGTGTTTTTTAACCATTTACTAAGATTCAAAATGAAGAAAACTAAAGTAAAAATAGAGGCAATCTATACTTCCAATATCCTCAAACTCCTTTCGGTGTATGACCTAATAAATTGGTGTATTTCAGCCCCAACAGTCCTTCAAAAGTAATGGAAATGATTTGGTATGATGGTTGGGGCGTACAAAAGGAAGATGGGGTGTGGGGGATAATCTCCAACCCTCTAGGAATTTACAGTTCATCGGCACATAATATTGGCATTATAAATTTAACACCCTAATATGAGAAAGATAAAAGATACAGACAACAAAAAAGAATTTTGCCTAGCAGTTTCCAACAAGTATTCCTCTCACTACAATGCAAACATTCCAGAAAAAAAACATGTGGTATTTTCAAGGTTGACACCTAATAAATCACATGACAGCATTTTCTGCCCTGATCTTTGAAGCCTCTAAGGAAAATTAAAAGATAGTGTTAAGTCAAGCATGGAATCACTGAGAATCCCTATTATATTGTTCAGCAAAATTAGAAATCTGAGAAGACGCCAGTTGGATATTGTGAACAAACTGGACATCTCATGTGCCAAACACTAACTTAAAATAGTCATCATCTGGTCTACAACTTGACAGCCCATAAGAAAAGATATCTGATGTAGACACACGGTTAAACAACAAAGGCTGCACAACAGAGTCTCTGGACAGGTGTGGGGCCTCAGCTTCCCTCCCAGGCACCTCCCTTCAGAACTTCCCATCTCCCAGGTGCCTCCCTCTCCTCCACCCACACTAGACTCCAGGAATCATGCCCAGGGCCTAGATGCTGGCTGTGGGGCTTGAGTGGAGGGTGCAGACACACAGAGGGCAGTCTGCAGGCCCACAGGCTCCACAGGTCTTCTAGCCAGCTCATCTCCATCCTCTCTCCTGCCCACACTGCCACTAGGGTAATGTCAAAGCCTGTCTTATGGATCTTCTTCCTAAAATCTACCTATCTTCCTATTGTTTTTAGGATTAACAAGAAGGAGGTGGAGGGAGAAGGAGGAGGAGGAGGACGATGAGAAAGAAGAGGAGGAGAAACTGCTTCATGTGATCTATGAGACCATGTCTCTGTCTCCGGGCTCAACTCACTTTGGTTGTGCAGCTAAATCAATTATCCTCTGTTTTCCAGAATGTGCTGAACCTCTCCTAATATATGACTCAATACCTGCTGCTCCCTCTGCCTCCTGGTTAATTCCTGCTTCTTCAGTTAAACATTTCTAAATCCCTCTGAACAAACAGGTCCTCCTGTACCATATTGGCACAGCTCTTACAGTTCTGCATTGCAGCACTCAGCAAAATTGGAAGTGTATATACTTTGAGAGGACGTGGTGAAAGTCTTCTCCTGCCCTGGATAAAAAGGTCTGCGCAAGCAGCAAAAATAACTGCCCTGATGCTGGAATCATGTCAACAACCAGTTAGCCCCGGGTGCTAACTATCCATGATTATCTATTCAATGAGCATCCTACTCACAGAAGAAGAATCTTTGTGTTGACTGGCCCTTGAGGAAGAAACTCCACCCCCAGTTCTTGGTACCAGTCTTTGGTACCAGTCCTTAAGTACTGAGGTGAACAAAGTGACTGGGAAGTTATCTGCTGGTCTAGGGCTGCCTCACTCTTCTCTGCACTTCGTCTGCCCTCCCTGGACATTCAGGTGCTACTCTGCTCTATTGGTCATGTCTCCTGAAGAACTGGGAGCCAGTTAAATAAGCCAGTTAAATTTGTGAAAAAAGATCAGATTTAAGCTGTGTTCTAGTTTGCTTGCGCCCAGAATGTGATATACCAGAAACAGAACAGCTTTTAAAAAGGGGGAATTTATTAAGTTGAAAGTTTACAGTTCTGGGGCTGTGAAAATGTCCCAATTAAAGCAAGTCTATAAAATTTCCAAATTAAGCCACCAACAAGAGGTTACCTTCATTCAAGAAAGGCTGATGAAGTTCAGAGTTTCTCTCTCAAGAGGAAAGGCACATGGCAAACATGGTGATGTCTGCTGGCTTTCTCTCCAGGCTTCTTGTTTCACGAAGCTCCCCCAGAAGCATTTTCCTTCTTCATCTCCAATGGTTTCTGGCAGCGTGAACTCTGGTAGTTCTTGTGGCTATCTCATCATTTTGAAGCTTTCTCCAAAATGCTTCCTCTTTTCAAAGATTCCAGTAAACAAATCAAGACCCACCTGGAATGAATGGAGTCACATTTACCTCTAATTAAAGGTTAATACCCATAATTGGGAGAGTCTCGCCCCTGTGGAGATGATCTAATCAAGCTTCCAACCTACATGGGGAAGTAAAAGAAAAGGCTGCCTTCACCAGATGGATCAGGAATAAAATATGGCTTTTCTAGGATACATAATCCTTTTAAACTATCACAAACTGGAATTCATCAGAGAAAGTTAAAATAACTGAGCATTTTAACTTTCTTATATTTGGGGATTAAAGATTTATTTTCTCCTGTTTACAGTATTTCAACCCCCCAGAAGTATCTGGGATAAAGTTTTCCATCACACAGCAGCATCTGCACTAAAAGTAAAATTATTTAATTCTTATAGAGCAAAATGAAGGAAAGGGGTGCACATGAGTGTAAGAAAGAGGATAAGGAAACATTTAAGGTGTTCTGTTCTCTAAAATGCTGGAATCCTAATGCTAAAAACATGAGTGACAGAGACTGAGAGAGACAGAGAAACAGAGAGAACATGTGAGCTTTTATTATGTACTTTTTGCAGGAACATACGACCTTAGAGCTCCGCATCTTTCACTGCCTAAACACAGGTCTTTTGCTTTCCCCACTCTACCTTGCCCAAGGTTTCCAGATTTATGTTTAATAATTTCTAGATCATTGCATAGCCTTTAAAAAGCTACCGTAACACCTCTCCTCACACACACATGCACACACACACACACAAAAAAATTGTGATACTTTGAAGTGAATACACATGCCTTCCATATTATATTTTCTTTATTTGGTTTTATCACCTATCTTTGTGGCTGTACTTCACCCTGCCAGTCTGAAAGAGGACAGAGCTCCATTTTTGCGAGTCCCAGAAGGATGGTGAACATACATATCCACTCACCCTTAACACTATACATCAAACAGGTGAACAGCTTGCTAATAAAAGAAGATTAAATAGGATCCAGAGTATCATAACACAACATAAAATATATCCAGAAATTCAATATAAAGTCACTCTGCATAGCAAAATATGGTAAAATCACAACTTGAATGATAAATGACAATCAATAGATGCCAACAAGATGAATCAGATGTTGGAATATTCTGACAAGGATTTTAAAACAGTCATCAAAAATGTGTTTCAACAATCAATTGTGGAATTTCCTGAAGCAAATAAAAAATGAGAAAACTTCAGCAAACAAATAGAAGATTTAAAAAAAGAACCAAAGGGAAATTATAGAACTGAGAAGTACAATAGCAAACAAACAAACCAGTAAAAACCCTCCCTGATGGACTCACTCACAGAGCGGAATGACAAATGATAAAATTATGGACTTACATATTGATCGATAAAATTTACTCAATTTATCTTCTCTACAACCCAGATAAATGAACAGTTCTCAGGCACCATGGGATTGTAACAAAAGTTCTAATATTTGTATAATCAGAGGTCCAGGAGGAGGAGAGAGAGAGTGAAACTGAAAAAAAAATTAGAATAAATAATGTCTAAAATATTCCCAAATTTCCCAAATATTGTGAAAGACATATACAGAGATAGAAGAGAACAAATGATCCCAAAATAGGATAAACCCAAAGAAATGCAAGATATATCAGAATTAAACTTCTGAAAAATAAAGATAGGAAATATCTTGAAAACAGCTAGAGAGAAACAAGACATCACTTACAGGAGAACACCATTCAAATCACAGCAGATTTTTCACCTGAAACCTTGGAATCCAATAGGAATATTTTTCAAGTACTGAAAGAAAAGAACTATCAACTTTAAATTCTATATACCCTGAAATTATTCTTCAAGACTGAAGGAGAAATAAAGACATAATCAAACAAAGAAAACTGAGCAGATTTTTTTTTAAATCTATACTTAAAGAATAACTAAAGGAAGTTATCTAAACAAAATAAATTATAGTATTTAAGAAATTTAGAAAGGAAAAAAGGAACAACAATTTCAAAATAGGAATAAAATAATAGATTGTCTTTCTCATGAGTTTCTTAAATCATATTTGATATTCAAAGCAAAAATTATATTATCCAATGTGGCACTCAGTGAAGAGGAAATAACCAGGTGATTATACATAAAAAGTGGGGAAGATAAAAGGATCTAAATGAAAATAACTTTTCAAAACTTCATTCAAAGTGAAAAATGCCAATAGCAGTAGATTGTAATGAGTTATATATGTATATAGTAATACCTGGAGCACAATAAATAAATCAGATGAAATCCTAAATATGGTCTATTAATCTATAGGAAGGTTAAAAAAGGGAAACTAAAGAACAAGAAAGACGAAACAAACAGAAAATAAATAATAAAATGACAAAATTAAGCTTTACCAAATAAATAATTAATTTAAATGCAAATGTCCTAAACAAACCAATTAAAAGATCGAAATTGGCAAAGTGTATGCCAAAATATCAAAAACATATTCCAACAATATGTCATCAAAGGAAATTCACTTCAAATACAACATAGGTTGAAATCAAAGGCTAGATAAAGGATATATTATGCACACATTATTTTATTTATTTATTTTTTTGGCATGGGCAGGCACCAGGAATCGAACCTGGGTCTCGAGAATGGCAGGCAAGAACTCTGCTTGCTGAGCCACCATGGCCTGCCCGCAAACATTAATTTTTAAAAAGCAAGACTGACTACATTCATATCAGGTACAGAAAAATAAAGTTACTAGAGACAAAGAGGTAACCTTCATGATGATAAAAGGATTGATGGACATAGTGATCCTAAGTGTGTATGCACCAGGAAACAGGTCCTCAGAGCATGTGAAGCAAGAACTGATATAACTGAAAAGAGAAACAGATAAATCCACCATCATATTTGGGGACTTCAACACCTACTCTCAGCAATTGATAGAATCTAAACAGAAAATAAACAAGGATTCAGAAGAAATGAATAACTCAATAGATCAACAGGATATAATTGTCATGTGTAGGATACTCTACCCAACAACAGAAAATACACATTTATTTTCAAGTGCTTATGGAATATTCACCAAGATAGATCATATCCTGGGATATAAAACAAATCTCAACCAATTTAAAATAATCGAAATCAGAGTATGCTTTCTGACCATAATGAAATCAAACTAGATACCACTTAGCAAAAAATCAACAGGAAAATCTACAGGTCCTGCAGCCACTGAAAGAATTATAAGGAAATCCTACAAAAAACTTTTGCAGGCAGTATGACGGTGGCTCAGTGGCAGAATTCTCGCTTGCTATGCTGGAGACCCGGGTATGATTCCCGATGCTTGCCCATGCAAAAAACAATAAAACAAAAAACCACAAATTACCAAACTCAGCCAAGACCAAATGGACAAGCTGAATAGTCCTATAATCACTAAATAAATTGAATTTGTAATTAAAATCTCCCAAGAGAGACCCAGGTTCGATTCCCGGACCATGTACCACCCCCCCACCACCACCAAAAAAAAAAAAAAATCTCCCAAGAAAGATATCTCTAGATCAAGATGATATGACTTGAGAATTCTAACAATATTTTTAAAAGAATTATCACCATCTTTACATGACCTCTTCCAAAAGAAATAGAAGATGAGGGAGAACTTCCCAACTCATTTTATGAGACCAGTATAACCTGATAACAGAACTAAGCAGTACCAAAAAAACAAAAGAGAAAACTACAGACCAAACTTATAGGCAAAAGTTCTCAACAAAATGTTACCAAATTGAATCCAGCAAGTTGTGAAAGGAAATATACACCATGACCAATTGAAATCTATTCCAGGTATACAAGGATGGCTTGACATTCAAAAATTGCTCACTATAATCAACTATATCAACATGGTATTGGGAAAATCATATAATCATATTATTTTACTCAAATAATAGCAAAATCCTACATCCATTCATGATTAAAATTAATTTCTCAGCAAGCTAAAAACAAAAAGAAAATTCTTCGACCTAATAAAGAGCATCTACAAAAAACTTGCAGCTAACATACTTAACGATGAAAGATTGAAAGTTTTCCCCCTAAAATCAGGAGCACATAGAACCAGAAGTTCTAATTAATGCAATAAGGCAAGAAAAAGAAATAAAAGGCACAAAGATTGGAAAGAAACAAATAAAACTGTCACTATTTATATAACAAGATTATCAGCAGTGAAAATCCTAAGGAATTTACAAAAAAAACTCCTAGAAATAATAAGTGATTTCAGCAAGATTTCAGGATAATCATTAATTACATTCTTATATGCTAACAGTGAGATTGTTCAAACCAAAATTAAAAACACAGTGCCATTTAACAATAACTCCAAAGAAAATGAAATACTAAGGAAGGAATCTATCAAAATGTGTACAGGTCTGTATCCCGAAAATTAAAAAATGCTGATGAAGAAAATAAAATCTAAATTAATGTGAAGACACACCATGTTTATAGATTGATTGACTCAACATCATATGGACTCCAATTCTTCCCAAATTGATTTATAGGTTTAATACAGTTCTAATCAAAATCCACGAAGGGTTGTTTTTTGCTGTTGTGTAGACATAAGCAAGTTTATTTAAAAATTTACATGGTAAGACACAGGACCTGAATAGCTAAAATCAACTCTGAAATAAGGAATAAGAAAGCGGAAAGAATAACTCTAGGCATTATTAGAGATTTGTAGCTACAGTAATTAAGATAGCGTAGCTTTGATTGAAGGACGGACACACAGATCAATGGAACAGAATAGAGAATCCAAAAATAAGCCCACACAAATATACACAAATGATTTTTAACATCAGAATGATGAAAACAACAAACAGTGATAACACCAAATGCTAGTGAGAATGTAAAGAAACCAGATCACTCCTACATCACTGGTGGTAATATAAAATGGCGCAGCCAACCTAGAAAAGAGAGTGGAAGTACCTTACAAAACTAACCTTGAGCTTACCATATGACATAGTGATTGTACTATTTGGCATTTATCCTAGAAAAATGAAAACTTATGCTCAAAAATAAACTCTATACATGAATGTACACAGCTGCTTTATTCATATTAGCCCCAAACTGGAAATAACTTAGATGTCACTCAGTGCCCGAACGATTAAACAAACCATGGTACATCTTACCATAGGTTACTAGTCAGCAATTAAATGGAATGAACTATTTGATACATGAAACAACCTGGATGAAGTCTGGAGAATCATTTTGAGTGAAAACAGCTAAACCTAAAACATTACAAACTGTAAACTTTCATTTATATAACATTCTTGAAATGACAAAATTGTGGTGATGAAGAAAGAATAAATGACTGCCAGGGGTTGGCAGTGAGTGTAGGAGAGGAGATTGCAGCTATTAAAGTATAATCAGGTAGCACATGGAACCCTGTAATGGAAACATTCTGTATCTTGACTGTGACAGTGGTCACACGGATCTACTTATGTGATAAAATTATTGGAATGAAACACACACTCATACACACGCAAATGTATGCATATATAACTCATGACATCTGAATAAGGCCCATGGATTGTATCAGTGTCAATTTCTTGGTTATGATATTTTACTACAGTTTGTCAGGGTGTTACCATGGGGGGAAACTGAGTGAACAGTATTTAAAATCTCTGTGTATTAATTTTACAAGTTGTGATGGTTTGAAAGGTTATGTACCCCACAAACACCATGTTTTAATCCTGACGCAATCTTGTGGGAGCTACCTTTTCTTTTAATCCCTATTCAATAATGCATATTGGAATCCTTGATTAGATTATTCCACAGAGATATGACTTGCCCAACTGTGGGGATTAATTTCTGATTAGATGGGGTGGACCTGGATTACTTTACTGGAATCCTTTAAAAGAGGAAGCATTTTGGAGAAAGAATGAGAGAGAGTGACGAGAGAGCCAGGAGAAATTTGAGAGCCATGCAGCCAGAGACCTTTGGAGATGAAGAAAGAAAATGTCCCTGGGGTAGCTTCATGAAACAAGAAGCCAGGACCATATCTTATCACTTGGCATATAGAGATAATGAAATGGAGCATGCTGAAGGAGCACGGGTTTCAGAATGAAAGGAGTTTGTTGCAGATAAGTAAGCTAATTGATTATTTCTGGAAAGTTAATAGATCCTGAAGTGTATGTGGAACAATAGGTAGTTGTTCAGCTCCAGGAAGGAATTTATGCAACCTTATCAATTTGTAAGAGGGCGAAGGAGACACACAAAAACAGTCCTTCCACTTCATTAAAAATTAGGGTTTTATCATCTCAATAGAAGTGAAACAAAAGTGCCTTTAAAGGCATACTACCTTAGGCACATAATTAGGCAACCAAATGCAGAACCCAGGAGACAACTTCCAATTTTCATAGTTCCTATTTTTCTTGGATTTTGTTTTCATTTATTTTGGTTTGTTTTCTTGTCAGCTGGGAGCATCTGGAATAAATGTCCATGGCAATACATGTTTTGTAAAGGAAAGAAAACAGAAGAGAAGCTTTAATTCTGGACGGAAATAACATTTGCTGGTTTGCTACAACTAGTTAATTTAAAAGTGGATATTTATGATACAACATGATTGTTGGTTAGACCACTTGTTTGTTATATTGTCTTCTCTTTCAAACTCGGTGAAGCTACCAGTTCTCTTTCCATGAAAAATGAACAACTCGGTGCACTGCTCGAAGTTCTGCCCACTGGGAGGATTTCCCCTCACCATTGTCCTTTAAGGACATCCCAGATCGGGGTTGTAGTGCTACAGCTGTCCACTTCCAGGTGGTACCTGCATATCTTGCAGAACCATCTGTAAATCAGACCTGAGTTTTCTCTTCCTCAGTCAACTGACTACAGGAAACTCCCTAAGAGACCGCAGCTCTGGTCTGGGAAAGAGAAGGTAATGTGGCAAGAGTGGGGACCATGGGCATTTGAGCTACTTCCTCATGTAATTTACTTGTACCTTCAGGACCTGTTCTGGCCCTATCTCTCATATACCATTTCCATTTTATGATGGACAGCTCCTGTGCATGCCCAACTTTATAGCTTGGTGAGTCAGACAACACCCAGATCATGACAGGCAACTCAGGTATCATGGTAACTTGGCGGCCCATGGTTAAGCATTCAGTCTCTATTAAGGCCCAGTAGCAGTCTAAAAGCTGTTTCTCAAAAAAAGAAGAGTTATCTGCAGTGGATAGTAAGGCTTTGCTCCAAAATCCTGAGGGTTTGTATTGTCATTCTATAGGGGCCTGCCAAAGCCTCCAGACAGCATCCCTATTTGTCACTGACATTTCCAGCACCATTGAATCTGCTGGATCATATGGCCAAAGTGTCAAAGCAACTTGCACAGCAGCCTGGACATGTTGCAGAGCCTCCTTTTGTTCCAGTCCCCACTCAAAACTATCAGCTTTTCTAGTCACTCAGTAAATGGGCCAGAATAGAATATCCAAATGAGGAATATGCTGTCTTCAAAATCCAAAGAGGCCAACTAGATGTTGTGCCTCTTTTTTCGTCATAGGAGGGACCAGATGCCATAGCTTATCCTTCACCATAGGAGGGATATCTCAACTTGCCCCACACCAATGGACACCTAGAAATTTCACTGAGGTGGAAGGCCACTGTATTTTTGTTGGATTTATCTCCCACCCCCTGACACTCAAATGTCTTACCAATAAGTCTAGAGTACTTGCTACATCTTGCTCACTAAGTCCAATCAGCATGATATCAATATAATGGACCAATGTGATGTCTTTGGGAGGGAAAAACAATCAAAGTACCTGTGGACAAGATTGTGGCATAGGCTTGGAGAGTTTATAAACCTCTGAGGCAGGACGGTGAAGGTATACTGCTGGCCTTGCCAGCAGAATGAAAACTGTTTCTGGTGGTCCTTACTGGCAGCTATTGAGAGAAAAGCATTTGCCAAATCAATAGCTGCATACCAGGTACAATTTGGTAGCTGAAACAGTAGCTGCAATTGGAGTCACCACCTGGTTAAATTTACAATAGCCCACTGTCATCCTCCAACTCCCATATATTTTCTGCACAGGCCAAACAGGAGAGTTGAATGGGGATGTGCTGATAATCACCACCCCTGCATCCTTCAAGTCCTTAAGAGTGGCACTAATCTCTACAATCCCTCCAGGAATACAGTATTGCTTCTGATTCACTATTTTGCTAGGTAAGACAGTTTTGTGGCTTCCATTGGCCTTTCCTACCATAATAGCCCTCACTCCACAAGTCAAAGAACCAACATGGGGATTCTGCCAGTTGCTGAGTATGTCAATTCAAATTACGCACTCTGGAATTGGGGAAATGACCACAAAATGGGTCCAGGGACCCACTGGGCCCACTGTAAGACAGACCTGAGCTAAAACTCCATCTATCTCCTGACCTCCACAAGCCCCTACTCTGATGCGTGGGCCAGAATGATGTTTTGGGTCTCTTGGAATTAGTGTCACTTCTGAGGCAGTGTCTAATAATCCCTGAAATATTGGCTCTTTTTCTTTTCCCCATTGCTCAGTCACCCTGGTAAAAGGCCATAGGTTTCCTTGAAGGAGGCTAGAAGGAAGGTCAACTCCGTAAATTTGTGGCAGTGTGAAAGGGTCCTTCCCCAAAGTTACCTGAACCTTCCCTCATTCAAGGGGCTCTGGGTATGTAAACTGTCTCAAATCTGGGAATTGGTAAAGGGGCTATGACTCTGTTTTTGTAATTCAAGTTAAGACTTCTGTTCACTTGACCTAGAATTTTTCTGCTTATACAACTCAAAAGAATTTAGTAGACTGCCCATTTATTTTACTTCCAGGTGTTCCATGATATACCAGCCAACCACACAAGTCTCTGTGAGTCAGCTTATTTTGGTGGCTTCTTTGAGTCTGCTACCCATTATGGTGTCCATGCCCACCTTGTCTATGGTGATTAATTGTCGATACATGGTTTCTGCCAACTTGGGATCTGGTCATCCCCATTCTGTTTAAGGTTTCCAGCTCAGTGACAGCAGTTTACACAGTAATATCTGACCTGCAGAGAAGGGCAACTACAGAGCTCTTCAGGGATGATGGAGCTAGTGTCATGAATTTATTTCTCAAGGTTCTCATGAAAATGTGTCCTCTGTACATTCCTGGGGTATGCGAGCAGGTTACCATGATAAATCCACTCTAACATTCCAGTCTCTCTAAGCCTCTGGATCCCCTCATCTACATTATACCAGGGCAGTTCTAGCATTTTGACCTCAGGTAATGTTGGCCACCTTTTGATCCAAGTTTCAGCCAACCATCCAAACCATTAATGCCCTTTCTAGGCCCTTGAGCTACAAGATTAAATGCAGAATCTCTGCTTAATGGGCCCATATCAATAAATTTAGCTTTATCTAACTTTATATTCCACCACTATCCCACACACTTAATATCCATTCCCATACATATTCCTCTGATTTCTATCTATATAGATTGGAAAACTCATGCAGTTCTTTTGCAGTATAGCATGCCTCCTCATGGATCACACTTTGTATCTCACATTTTGGAGCGTATTGGGACTTTACTTATAGGTCTTAAAGAAAACAAAGGTGATGCAGGTGGACCATAAAAAGAAATAGAAGTGTCTTTCAAGCCAGTTACCTCAGGGAACTCCATTGGAGTTTCATCTGGTGAAACAGGGTTAATTGCTCCAGACAGAGGAGTAAGGGCCGCTTCTCCAGGAAAGGTGGTTATAGGGTTAACAGGCAGTGAAGGGTTAATCTTATTAGGTGGAGGTTGTATGATAGACACCTCTGGGAAGACTGGAGATCAGAAAGCTGTTTTCTCAAGGCAGACTAGAGGTTAGGAAGCTTTTTCCTCAGAACAATCCATGACAGGTCCATCTAGCAAAGGCTCAGCCAATTCCAATGATTCCATTTCCTCATCGCCATCACTATCAAGCTATATATCTCCATCCATGTTTCAGAATCCCATTATTTTCCAATCAAAGCCCTTACTTTAACAGCAGATACCCTGCAAGGTTGAGATTTTAGCTTATGTTGTAAATCTGCTACTCACACAATGAGGTTTTGTGTCTGGTTTTCAGAAATGTCAAGTCTGTGACCACTGGAAATCAGATTTCCTTTCAGTGCAAACATGAAAACTTTTACATCACTTGTAAGGCATTTAAGTTGCAAATCTGAAGCCATCAGCTCATCCATTTCCCTCATCTATCTATCCAGCATGTTTAATAACAACCAGCTAACATCAGTACACCTCTTAATTCCACAAAACTCCATCAAGGTGTCAAAAACACTCTCACCCAGAGCTTTGCCTCATATAAGCATATAATTAGCTGAATCTAATGGTGATATTGTGAGCATCTCTTTTGCCAACTCACCCCATGGGCTGTCAGTGCCATCTCAATTATTGGAAATAGAGTCATTAGTACCTCTTAGTCTAGTCAGAGTAGAAAATCAATTGCAAAAACTCATTTTTAGGACTCTGTTTAAAAAGAATCACTCCTGGTACCAAGCTGTATTAGTCCAGGTTCTCTAGAGAAACAGAATCAACAGGGGAGATCTGTAAATATGAGATTTATAGAGGTGTCTCATACAACTGTGGGCATGGAAAAGTCCAAAATGTATAGGGCAGGCTGTGAAGCTGGTGGCTCCAATGAAGGAGAAGAACTCCACAGGAGGCTCACTGGCTGAAGAAGCAGTGAAAAGGTATCTCTTCTTTAAAAGCCTTCAGCTGACTGCATTATCTTGTTGTGGGAGGCATGCCTTAATCGAACACAGATGCAATAAGCCACAGATGCAATCCACTGTCTTATGATTTAATACACCAGCCTTGCAGTTTATCAACCAGCCATGAAATATCCTTGCAGCAATGGTCTGGACAGTGCTTGCCTGACCAGACAACTGGGCACAATCACTTGACCAAGTTGACACCAAAACCTAACCATCACACATAGTAAGCTTATTCATTCAACTATGGGTCAATTCATTATAGAAAATCAAATAATTTTAATAGCCATCATCATGATCATCATCATCATCATCACCATCAAACATATATTGCCCCAAATGAAATAACCCAATACAAGGAAATAATTGTCTCTTTCTAAATGTCAGATGGCATTTAAAGGAAAGAAAGTTTGATCCTAGTGGTATTTCAAGAAAGAAGACTTTCAACTCCTCTTCTGGAATTATACATTTGTAGTAATAAATTATTATACTTCACATATATTTGCCTAGCTCTATTTAAAGAAGGCTTCTCTACAATACAGTATAGTAGTTTGCAGTCCAGCTGGTGCCAGTCCACTGGCTTCAGCATTCAGCTCTGGGCCTACCTTCTGTATATCTTTAGACATGTTTCTTAACCTCTCTCAATTTCCACATTTTTAAATGTGGCTATCTCAGTTTGCTTGAGCAACTGTCACAGATACCACAAACTGGTTTGGGCTTACATGATGAGAATTTATTGGGTCACAGTTTTGAGGCCAGAAGAAATCCAAAAGCTATATCTGGGCATGGCTTGCTCTCTCCCTGAAGTCTGATATTCTACCAGCAGTCCCCAGGGTTCCTTGGCTTTCCCATCACATAGTGATGACCTCTCTTTTCTCTCTCATTTCCCACTGACTTCCTGCTTCTCCCCAAACTTTCTCCTTATAAGACCTCCAGTAATCCAGAGTTAAGACCCACCCTGATTCACTCACCACACCTTAATTAAAAATAACATTGCAAAAGCTCCTATTTACAATGGGACCACATTCACAGGAATGGCATTAAGATAAAGAACATGTGTTTGCACATAACTCAACCTACCACAGAAGCTAATAGTTGAAATTTGCTCATAAGCTTGTTTATAAGGATTAAATGAATGAATACATACCAAGTGCTTAGAATAGTACCTAGTACATAATAAGCACTATACATTTTTACTATTGTATTATCATTATTGCACCCAAACTAAACCTATAAACCTATTACCATATTATTTCATGCAACTAATGCTGTAAAGATTCCCCAATGCATATTAATAATAAGTAATATTTTAAATAACACATTATTAAAGTATTGAATCTACACTATTAAGTTAAAAGATAAAACATAAACAAGATTTTAAAAACACGCATAAAGCTGTTAACTCTCACTACCAAAGAAATTAAAATGAAAACAACTAGATATCAGATGAAATGAGCTATCAGCTTAACAAAGTTTTAATATGTTTATAATATCAATAATGGGCATATTGGAATAATGGGCATAAGGAAATGAAGAAATGGACACAATAAAAATTTTTAGATAAAACATTTTTTGTAATTAACAAAATTTAAAATGTCTTACCCTTATTCCCAGGAATGCCATTTCTCTGAATTAGCTTAATTAAATAATTAAATATTAACTAGATGACTATGCAAAACTGTAATTTACTGGTATTTAAATTATAGAAAATTATGAAAATATCCCAAGGTCTTTTATTGAGAGGTTGTTATGGTATATCAATTCAATGAAATAACTTACAGCAACTAAAAATGATAAACTAAATCAATACTTATTGACATAGAAATCTGCTCATGCCATATTGTTGTAGTATAAAACTTGGGCTAAAAAACAGAAGTCTAAACCACTTGTATAATGCACCTGAAATGATTTATTGAATAGTCTCAGTTACTTAGGTTGGGAAATAGCTTTAGGAGTGCCTGGCTTCATAGCTGCTTGCAATTGTCCTGCTGACTTTCTATTCCCCTAGTATTTTGATCAGAAGCTCTCATTTTTAGATGATATTCAATTAAATCCAAACCCACCCCAGTTTAAGCCTGCAATTTTATATTCTACTCACAATTCTGCATCCTCTCCATCACAACTCAGACTCTAGTTTAGCGAAGATTTTAGAGATATTCCATCTCTAAAATCCATAGGGGATGGGTCAAGGTCTGACTGTATTTGTCTCCTCCCCTTCCCTTGTGAGGACTCATCACCCTGCTAAGAGGATAGGATGGGAAAGTCCACAATGAGATGCGCAGAGACCTTCAATAGCCAGTCATTCCAGAAGGGTGAGGAGGCACACCTCAGATGCTGTGGCTTCCATGTATTGGGAGTCTCTGTATTGGGGATGGTGGTTTTCTTGGGTCAATATTAAGCTCCACCTGTCTTCTTTCAGCACCTGGCTTTGTTCCATGCTTCCTACCTTGCTTCCAGCCTCTCCTTTAACTTCACACTCCTTCCTTCAGATGTGGAAGCACAAGGACCACTGAGATCAATTCCCAAGCCCTTCTAAGAGTCATGGGAGTATGGGATGGAGCCCCTCACCTTCAAATTTTTTCAAGGACACAGTCTCCCATCTTCAGAAACCTCTTGAGAAGCATGTGGCATCCCTACATTCAGTTATACCTCTCACCTCCAAAAATCCTCCCTCCAGGAACAGTACAGAGTGAACCTTCACCTCAAAAGGCACCCACTCAAGAAATCAGATGCCTGCCTCTTCTTGCAGCCCAATTTAGTCCCTGCAGTCATCCCCTTGAAGGAGGCCCACCCTTGTTTAGTGAAGATGTGCTCCCCCCTCCAGGGGGAGGGGAAGAGAGGCCTGTAGCCATCAACTTCCCACAGGGCCAAGAGCACTGATGACAATAGACTTCTTCTACAATCCTTTCTTCATCTAGGACAGGGAGGGGATGTCAGGATCATGGCTCATTAGAGTAGGGTCTTGTCTACTGCTATCATGGTCAGGGGAATGTGTCAACTTGGCCAAGTGGTGGTACCTGTTTGTCTGGTTGGGCAAGTGCTGGCCTATCTGTTGCGATGAGGACATTTCATAGAATTAGATCATGAGCATGTCAGCTGCATCCACAGCTGATTCCATTTGTAATCAGCCAGGGGGAGTGTCTTCTGCAATGAGTGATGCTCAATCTAATCACTGGAAGCCTTTTAAGGAGGATTCAGAAGAGACAGGTTCTCTTCCTGCTTCAGCTGGTGAGCCTCTCCTGTGGAGTTCGTCCAGACTCTCCATCAGAGTCATCAGCTTCACAGCCTGCCCTGCGGATTTTGGAGTCTGTATTCCTGTGGTCACGTGAGACACTTTTATAAATTTTATATTTGCAAGTGTTCCCTGTTGATTCTGTTTGTCTAGAGAACCCTAACTAATATATTTTGGTACCAGAGAGTGGGGTTTTGCTGCGGTTTGCAAATACCAAATATGTTGGAATGGTTTTTTGAATGGCTAAGGGGAAGAGAATGATGGAGAAGTCCTGGAGTGTTTGAAGAGACTGTTGGTGTAAACAGAACCACTGCCAATCTGGACAAAGGGGGACACAAAGGGACAAACTGGAGTTTGCAGAGTGATAACCATGGAAGCTTGGGTCTGAAGCCAAGAAACCTCGGCCAGGGGAGTGGACCCACCCATATACATGGAGAGGGTGAGTTTACCCTGAAGGGCAAGGATGAGCCTCCCACCTTGTTGCAGTGGAAGAATTGTGCACTCTCAGGCCTTGGAGAAGGTATAGCATGCTCCTTGGGGGACCGGGGAGAGCCTGGCTGCCACCACGTGGAGGGGTTGAGTGTGTGCCCCAGAATTGGAAGAGAGCCCAGGGGTGGCCCTAATGCCTGTAGAGAGTGGAGCCGAGAAAAAGGTGGTCTCCTCAATGTTCCCCGAGGTTGATTTGGAAAGAGGCGGGCCACTGCATAGGCCCTTGGAAAGGGTGGGGCTGCCACTTTCTAAAGCTGAAGGATAAATGACTTTCAGACTTTGAAATCCAATGGTGTTTGCCCTGCAGGTTTTCCTTCCAGTTTCTCCCTATGTATCCTGTGACTGTCTTCATTTGCATATTGGCATCAGATAACTTGTTTTGAGATTCACAGGTCCACAGCCAGAAGAGAATTTTTGCACCTGTTTAAGGTGATGTGAGTAGTTGACAAGTTGACAAGGGGTGGACATGTGGTAGTTAGATTCAGTTGTCAACTTGGCCAGGTGAAGCCACCTAGCTCTGTGGCTGTGGACATGAGCCAATGGTATGTGAACCCATCTGTTGCTGATTTACATCTGCAGTCAGCTAGGAGGCATGCCTGCTGTAATGAATGACATTTGACTTAATTGGCTGGTGCTTAAATGAGAGAGCACAACGTAGCCCAGACCAAGCAGCTGAGCGTACCTCATCTCAGCACTCACAGCTCAGCCCAGGCCTTTGGAGATGCAGAGAGAAATCACCCTGGGGAAAGTTGTTGGAACCCAGAGACCTGGAGAGAAGGCCAGCAGAGATCATCCTGTGCCTTCTCACATAAGCAGGAACCTCAGATGAAAGTTAGCTGCTTTTCCTCTGAAGAATTAATGAAATAAATCACCTTTTATTAAAACCCAATCTGTCTCTGTTGTGTTGCATCCTGGCAGCTAGCAAACTAGAACAACTGCCTATTAAGGATACCTAATGAGTGTCTTAGTGGCTGGGTGGCTTTCTTTACGATGAGGGAAAATTTAGGACCCAGTGTCTCCAGTGGTGGATGCTGGTCACCATTTCTGGGGCAACAGACAAGTCGCACACAGCAGCTTGTTACATATGAAGTAGTTATCTTTGGGCTGTGGGACTGGGATGAAGATGAGTGCTTCAATTATTTACTTTATGGACTGCTGTAATATCTGTTGCTCTGTTGAGGTTGAAGAGTATGTGTTGCTTTTACAATCAGAAAAGCTATCAAAAAACTTTTAAAGGAAAACAAAAGCTTTAAAATAATGGAAAAGTTTTATTAGGAACAAAAAATGTCTGGTGGATCTTCATTTGTCAACCGCATGAAATCCAAACTCCTCTGGGTATGAGTCAATGATCCTGATGCAACTTTCCTCCCCCATTTCCAATTCCTCTCAATTGGACATCCCATAATCCAAATGCACAGCATTATATACCACTCCTGGAAAAAAAAAGCTATACATCTCCATGTTTCCTTTTTTTTTATTGCCAATGTTATTTCATCTTCCTGCATTGCCCCTATCTTGTCCATCATGTGAACTCAAAACTCAGATTATACAGCACCAAGTATTTGGTCTTCAAAATTTAGCTTAAACGGCATCATCTCAGATACTTCCCTGACATTCCTAGGAAAAATTCATCTCTTCTTATTCCATGCTTTTATAACACAATATGCATATATGCCTATTTTAGTTTCTGTCTACATTTTATTGTAGTTCATTTATAATTCTTTACTTCAAATAAATCTGCCCATACTTCACTACCCTACTAAATTTTGAGTTTCATATAACTTTGAATTCTCGACACTTAGTATATGGAACAAAATCATTGAACTTTTTATCTTCAGAAGTTCTTCAAACTGGTCCAGATGGGAAAAGGCCTAGAAATGGTGCTCTTTGTAATATGAAATACTAATTTATACTATTAAACTTAAAATTAAATATGACATTTTATCCGAACCATCTTATGGTTAACACTGGCAAACAGTACTGTGTTAAAGATTCTAAAACAAAAGAAAAGAAGAAAAAATGAAAAATTGAGAAAAATAAATTTAGAAAATTTTCCTCTAATTTGGAAAAAAAATAAAGTAATTTAATCTCAACAGGAGAACACACATGCATCAAATTTGAAAACCAGAGCTGTGAGAGTTCAATTTAGTTAAAAATCATAGTCTAAATGTAAGCAAGGCAAATAAAATACAATGTCACACAATGGTTTTCATGAACTGATATTAAATTATAATAAAAAAATCAATAGCCAGCATTTACAAATTATAGCTGTCATAATTAGCTCACTTATGTATCTGCTATTGCCTCTAACAATGTTCATGGATAATAATTTTTATGAGAGATATTTTTCCACTTTGGAATTCATGCTAAAAAGAACTATGTCATCTCTCTTAGAAAGACAGGAAGCTGATATAATTAAAATAAAGATGATCTTTCGGTGAGAAAACTGAAAGATTTCTTCTCTTCTTATCAGAACTTGCCAAAATGTAGTCATGTCCGTGACTGGAATGCACTATAATAGTGAGCATTTAACATCAATGAAGCCCCTGTTAACCTTAAGAAAGTCAAGCACAGATTCGGTTCACAAAGTCGTAAGGGCAGACGGGGAATTAGGAGAAGTGGCAGAGCTAAGCTGATGCTCCAGCAGGACAGAAATGCTTGGATAGACTTTCAGGCTAATTTTTAACACAAGTTCAAACGCAATTAGCTGATGTTCCTCAATCTTTGTGTTTAGAGAAACAGCGTAAACTCTGGGTCAGTTCCTAGCCACACAGTTTTAATGAATTCAACCTGGTCCTTCCAACAATGAAAAATAAGTTTCTGTTTAAACACTATCTTATAACAAATTAGCATGAGGAATGGATAAGAGCTTATTCCCTGAGGATGGGCTTCCTGGTGGTTGAATCTGAACGTTCATTCTTCAGCTGTTGTAATTTAAAGGAATTACCTAACCTCCCTGTGTCTCTGTTTCTTCATCTAAAAATGCAGGTCATAATAGTAGCTTTATCAGGATCTTACTGTCAGTAGTAGATGAGCTAATACATTGAGAGTGCTTGAGTATCTCAGCATCTTTCAGCCACTAGTGGAGATGATGGTGGGCCATCACAGTAGTAAGAATAGCCAGTAGAAATTTTAATGATTACTCTTCATGGCAGTAATAATAATAGTGGTAACAGTTCAAGTGAGTTGGTTGATTCAATCCTAAAGCTAGCCAAGGCAAAAGTGATGAGTCATTACTTCCCAGATTAGGTCATAAAAGAATACAACCTGCATTCTCTGTGTCTCTGTCACTGTCTTACTCTCTCTCTTTCTCTCTCTCTCTCTCCCTCCCTCTCTCTTGCTCTCTCTGAGGACCTAAGCTCCCAGGTAGAGAGGCTCAGGTGGCAAGGAACTGAGGCAGGGCTCAGCCAACAGCCTACCAGGACCTGAATCTGGAAACAAGAACCTGAGAGCCAAGGAGCGGATCCTTCCAGCTGAGCCTTGAGAAGAGGGAGCTTTGGGGAGCCAGAGGGGCAGTGGAGCCCCCCAGGTTCCCAACTCACAGAAACAGCAAGGTCACAAACACCACTGTTTTAAGTCACTAAGTTTTGAGGGGATTTATTGGCAGCAAAAAATAACTAAGACACATGACAAAGATAACAGTCAATGGCAGTCATAGTTACCCTAAATAACAAATTATACATATCAAATGTTAAATTGCAATATTTTATATTAGGTTTTTAGATGGATTTGCACCCAGTTTTTTTAGCAACAAAACATGCCAAACAGCAAAAATAACAAACAGGATCACCTCTAGCATTATCAGCTGGTGAAGTATTACTAATATTTAACCCTATGTTGTTGAATCAGCACAATCTTCTAACTAAAATGGATGGTATGCCCAAGACAGTACTGAGATTTATATTAATTAGAATGCCTAATGATTAAATGTTTAGCTTCTCATCTTTGAGCACCAGATTTGTTAATATATTCCTTATATTAGTATTTTCATAAATTACACATTCAAAATGTTGAGGCCTTTCTCAGTAGCCCTCCAATATATTCATAAATATAAAAATATATAAGAGCATTATTTCACAAATTATTTTATAGTGTTAGATCCTGAATAAGATGAAACCCTGGCCTTAAATCATTCATGATTTATCATGTATCTAATTTATTTTTAAAAGAAACATCTCCCAAATTCACCTCAATGATTTCATATTTACTCTATTTCTAAAAGCATTAGAACCCAAAGGTGGCGCTACATTATGACCCAAACATAAGCAGGCTTCAGTTTTCCTTTTGAGAGTGAAAGAGGCAAATAAATTTCTTCTAAGCTGTCCAGCACCTCTTAAAAGAAGTGGAAATGGAGGTTTATGGAGATTAAAATATAATCAAATCAGCATCATTTATAAAGTTACAATAATCAATACAGCTTTTCAGTTTACTGACATTTCATGAAATTTTGTTCGAAAACAGGACTCCATTGCCCTCAGTCCCCACAAAAACAAAAAATGTTAGGAAGCATATTTTTCTTCAGTAATGCCTGAATTAATCTCCTCAGTGGATTACAGTTTTCTAGTTCTCTAAATCCAAGGCTACAGTTGCCTCTTTCAACCAAGTTCTTTCTCCCTGAGGGACTGTGCATTATACTCCTATTTTCTTTCTGTACCTCTGGCAGAGCTTAAATAATGGCATATCCCTAAATTAACCGTGGTTCTAATTCTTCCTGTGTGGTATTAGGTCCCCCTACTTTTTCATCTTCTCTAGAATGCCCCATTTCCCACACCATCTCATAACCTCCAGTGTGTCTGTCTCCTGAGATTTATGATCCAAGTATAACTTGAACATGAAGAAATATGAATGCGCAAATCTTCAGCAACGGAAGAAAAGGATCATTCTACACACCTTGGGAGGAGGAAAGATTAATTTCTATTTCAGCTAAAGACACTGGGATCATTAACTGATGTGCCCTGGGTTCTATGAATAATCTATTGATCAAAGACACAGACAAAGGCTTCTAAAGTGCCCTTTAAATTGTACGACAATGGTGACTCCGCTACTAACTGACGAGTAGCAAGACATACCTGGGCTGTCAATTTGCAACATTATTTGAGTCACTAGATATTAAAGAAATATTTGCCAGCTTTAGAGATTGCATCTTAATACTGAAAAAGAAGGAATACTGGATAACTTGAATCTCTTTCCTCTATTCCACATTTCTGATGTGGAGAATTCGAAGACTTTGTGTTCACAGCGGACATCCTCCTTCTGTTTGCTAATGTGGGTGCTGGTAGAGGAAGCGGTGATTGCCATCCGGATTAAAGCAGATCGGAGCCAGGTGGGCGCACCGAGCCGGGCGTCAGAAGCCAGGGGCACTGCTCCACGGAAACCTGAACCCGCCATCGCTACCTGCACTCAGCTGCACCGTCCGCAAGAAGAGCTGAAAGTTTGTATGGGAACCGGGGTGAAGCAAGCGTGATTAAAAAACAAACAGCCACAGGATTCACGAAGGAATTGAGGAATCGGACAAAAACAACGTGAAGCAGGGGGATCCCGACCCGAGTGCCGAGAACTATGTCCCTTCCACAAAGGGCTTCTTCCCTGGCTCATGGGATGGACAGCTGGGCTTGACAACTCACTTCAGTCCTAAACAACCTTCTAAAATGTGTGTAGGAAGGAGTGCTGCAGATTTTCATGATCGAGACACGAAAAATAAGTAGAATATCTTATTTAAGGACCTCACGTGATTTCAAATTTCCTATTGTATCTTTCAAGTTCATTTAGATTTCATTATGAAAATTAGAACTCCTTTTATTTTTACAAACACCCCTTTCCCTGTACCCCTCCTGGTTATCGCTAGTCTATATCTGCAAATTTGCTATTTCTGTCATCTGATAAAATATATCATACAATTTTGTCCCTATGTGTCTTGTTTTATACTTCATTGAACTTAATAATATTTCCAAGGTTCTTGCATGTTGCCGCATATCTCCTAACTTCATTATTTAATGTGGCCGAATAACATTCCATTCTGTGTATGTACCACATTTTGTGTATCTGTTTATCTGTTGATGAGCCTATGGGTTGTTTCCAGCTTTGGGCCAGTGAATTATGTCTGCTATAAACATTGGTGTACATGCATCAACTTGAGACCCTGTTTTCACTCTTATTGGGTATAAACCTAGAAGTAGAAAGGC
The DNA here is from genome assembly GCA_004026745.1 of Myrmecophaga tridactyla. Lineage (NCBI taxonomy): Eukaryota > Metazoa > Chordata > Mammalia > Pilosa > Myrmecophagidae > Myrmecophaga > Myrmecophaga tridactyla. The sequence continues at coordinate 109,554 of PVIY010003137.1, forward strand.
CAAGTCTTGTGATAATTCCATATTTAACTTTTTGGAGAGCTGCTATATTGTTTGTCACCATGCACCGTTTTACTTTCCTGTCAACAATGCACTAGAGTTCCTATTTTCCCTAATCCCCCCCAACACTTGTTAATTTTTTTAATACTATCCATACTTGTGGGTGTAACCTGGTAACTTGTGTTTTGTTTTGTTTTTTAACTTTTTAATTTGAAATCATTTCAAATTTCAGGACAGTTGTAAAAAGAATATAAACCCCATGGAGAGAACTCCAACATACCCCACCCAACCCACAGATGCCCAGAGCCACCAATTTTAACATTTTGCCTAATCATTCTTTGTATCTATCTATCCATCTGTCTTCTGAATATTTGAGAGCAGGTTGCATACTTTATATTCCTGAATGCATAATATTTGAGAAAGTTTCTCTCTATTCCTACTTTTCTAAATTTCTAAATTAAAGTCCTTGACTATTTTAAATACTATGGATAAATTTAACCAAAACCTTGAAAAACTTATAATTTAAAACAAAGCATAAGGAATTCTTTTAAAATATTTTAAATATTTTGGTATTACTGTTAATCACATTGCTTTATATTATTCATTGATACTAATTATACTTCGAACTATTCATTGATACTAATAATGTGATACAAAAAGGCAAATTTGCTTCAAGTAATATCTACAGATGATTGTATAAAAATATCCCCCAAAATTATACACTATGGTGCCCTAGGTAGGCCTGAGATTTAAAAAGACATAATCTTTTTGAGACAGATGGTCTATAATTAAAAAATTATTATATTTTTAATGCTTTCTTTTTTTTTTTTTTTTTTTTGCATGGGCAGGCACCAGGTATTGAAAACTGGGTCTCTGACATGGCAGATGAATACTCTACCTGCTGAGTCACCGCGGCCCACCCTATTTTTAACGTTTTTTGTTGTTTAATATAACATATGTACAAAGAAAAGAAAGAAAAAGCAATGATTTACAACGTACACTTCATCAAGTAGATACCGAACAGATTTCAAAGTCTGTTATGGGTTGCCATTCCACTATTTCAGGGTTTTGTTCTTCTAGCTGCTCCAAAACACTGAGGCTAGAAGAAATATTTTCTTTTCCTTTTTTGTGAAAAATAACATGCTGGTTTGAAAGGATTTAGAAAATCCTTTCTAAAGGAAAGGATTTCTAGAAAAGCCATGTTTTAATCCTAATTCAATCTCATAGGAGCAATTTCTCTTAATCCCTATTTAATAATGTAGGTTGGAAACATGATTAGGTTATCTCCACAAAGTTGTGGCAAACCCAATTGTGGGTATGAACTTTTGAATAGAAGGACTAATGTCACTCCACCCATTCCAGGTGGGTTTTGATTACTTTACTGGAATCCTTTAAAAGAGAAAGCATTTTGGAAAAGGCTTGAGATTCTGAGAGAGCACAGCCACAACAGATCCACGAGACACAGTCCCCCAGCCAGAGACCTTTGGAGATGAAGAAGATAAATGCCCCTGGGAGAGCTTCATGAAACAAGAAGCTGAGAGAGAAAGCTAGCAGATGCCGCCATGTTTGCCATGTGCCTTTCCAGTTGAGAGAGAAACCCTGAACCTCATCTGCCTTCAACCAAGGTATCTTTCCCTGATGCCTTAGATTGGACATTTTTATAGACTTGCTTTAATTGGGACATTTTCATGGCCTTAGAACTGTAAACTAGTAACTTATTCAATTCCCCTTTTTAAAAGTTGTTCCATTTCTGGTATATCATGTTCCAGCAGCTAGCAAACCAGAAAAACATATATACAAAAAAGCAATTCATTTCAAAGCACATCACAACAATTAGTTGTAAAATAGATTTCAGAGTCTGGTATGGGTTACCAATTCCACCATTTTAGGTTTTTACTTCTAGCTGCTCTAAAATATTGGAGACTAAAAAAATATATATCAATATAATGATTCAGCATTAAACCATGCCTTCTCTGTATAACTCCACCATCACCTTTGATCTTTCTATCCCACTCTTTAGGGGTATTTGAGTTATGCCCATTCTAACATTTTCATGTTGGAAGGGGCTGTCAATAATATGGGGTAGGGAGATGGAACTAGCTGATGTTCTGGAGAAGCCGGGCTCTCTAGGTTTCAGGACTTATCTACTCCAGACAATTATTATATTTAAGCAAGGGCTAGTTATAATCCCCAAGAGGAGTATACCTGCAGCTCCGGCAGGACAAGCATGAGATTGTATTCTCAATTTACTCACCTGCCCAGTGATCCAAACTATCTGAAAGTACTTTTCTTCAAATCATTCCCTGTGCCTTAAGACACACATTCTTTGGTGGACCCCCATTTTGATATACATGTGGTCTCTTAACTGCACCACATAGGTACCCCTGTCTGCTGAGCCCACCTGAGGAGTACAGCCCCCAGAGCTGGAAGGAAAATTCCATCCTTGATTATGTTTAAGCCGACCTCCAAACCACTCCATATAAGAGTCTCAGAGGCCTGTTTCCAAGAGTCCTGAAGACTCACCTCACCTCTACCCAGCTACTGAAAGAACTATTTGCTTCCATTTCTAAAACACGGAACAAAAGTACGATGGGGTCAGGTCTTGCAGGGCGGTAACTGTGGCATAATAAAGAGAGCACGTAGAGCCTGGGGTCTCCCTGATGAAATACCACATCAATATCACCCCAGGATCTCCTGCTTCCTCTCTTGTTAATTGGAATGTTTCAACCTCTTAATGAATGTGGAGGCTGATAAATGTTTGTTAGATTCAGCCATTAAAATTTTCTAGAAATACCTTAAATAAAACAAACTTTATTTATAAATTCAGGATGACTTAACTCTTTCCTCCTATATGCCCCTTCTTCTCTTAAAAAAAAAATATGTACATATATTCTTAGGTTAAGACAGGTTATGTAATTATACACATCAAAAATATCCCAGGCCCTATATGAACAGTATAGTATAACCTCCAATGTACCTTATAATAAAAATCCACAAACTGATCACAATACTCCAACAAAAAATACAGAAAAGTACAGAAATTGTACAAGGTAAAGATGACAGTATTTTCCTGAATAAGAACCATGTCAGTATTTATAGTCATAATTTATTCCAGAGTTTTGATCTGAGCTAGAGTCCATAGTGGATTCAATTACTTTACACACAAGCAATCAGTGAACCTAACAGGAGAGCCAACAGAAAATCAAAGCTCCCCTACTCCCCTGTCAACATGAGGTTTGGTTTTGTTGCTCAGCATAGCCAACCTTCTAAAAAAACAACAGGCCTTTCAATACAAAATTTCTCTCTGCTGATAAAAAGGGCAGTTCAGACTGAAACTTTCCTCTGGCTTGGGGCAAGAGCTGCAATTGCTTTGGCAGTTTTCAACTTTTCGTTCAGGGCAGGCAAAAATGCCAAGTCTGTCCAGAGAAAATGCCAAAGTTAGTTTACAGAAAAAAAGTAATCTTTAAAAATATTTATAGGGAAAGGTGCTTTTAGACAGTTGCAATGATTTTTCAAACAGAAATATGTTAACTCTTATTTATCCACGAAAAATGGAGATGCCTCTCCTTGGGTCAGTCATCTCGCATGTCCTGGACAGCAGGCAACTCAGTCATCTATGCTACATAAGCAAATCTGTTCTACTTTTATTACTTGAAAGCCTAAAATTACTGACAAAATGCAAGTTATGATGACAGAAGAGACATTATAGACATATATCACCATTAAACACTGTTTTAAGAACAGATACCATTAAATCCTAATTTCTGAGTAATGTCTTTACAGACTTTGTTTCTGTCGAAGTGTTCATTTTCTTTCTAAATTTTTCCCACCATTTCCAACCTACTGCTTCTCTGTGATATGTGAATAAATGAATTTACATGTATCTTTTGTACTATGCTTGTGCACGTTTTCTCTGAGCTTTACTGCATATTATAAATGATTCTCTCTGACCCCAAGCAATCATAGATTTCAAATGTCTGATAAGAAAAACAGGAAATGCTGCATTAGAACATTTGAACCAATCCCAAACCAAATCATCTAGTCATGCTCTCTGGTCCTGCCCAGATCCAATGAAGAACAAACAATAAAAAAAACAAGCTGAGGTTGAGGGGGACTGAAAAGGGTTTGTTTTTACTTTCTGACTTTTTCATAACTCAACCTGGTCATCAATGATTTCAAAAAGAAAATAAAAGTTTAGAAATGTGAGTAATTTCTTACAGTTATGATTGTACTCTTACATGTATGATTGTCATATGGGATATATACTTCTGCAATTCAACTCAGTCATAGAAAGGGCTATTTTAATATAAATGATATTGTCCAGAATCAAGAACTAAAGTATATACTATCACCCACAATCTCCTGCAATATGGACTCTGGGTGGGATTAGAGGGCCCATATTTGCAGTAGGATTTATGTCCTTTTGGTACATTTTCTCAATTTTCTCAGGCATTCATTTTAGTATGCCTGCAGTGAGATGGGCGTGTGTTATATAATAAAGCACCGAGTTCTGGTCGCCTCAGGGAATTTGCTTGACAAAGGGGGAAATCTCAGCTTGGATTACAGGTGGACATTAGTTTGGTGGTCAGTCTCGCTTTTCCACATTACAAAGGCTGTTGGATTCTCCAAAGAGTGAGCAAACAACCTGTGGGTGGGGGGAGGGCATCTACACCAGGTAGGTGAATTGTTTCAGATCAAGCCAAGGAGTCTGGCTAGGACTGGAGGGGAAAAACTGTGGAGCGCCTGCCGACCTGGCTGGCTCTTGCTGTTACCATTAGCCTTGCACATGAGTGAGTGTGTGATCCATTTACAGCTGAACAGCAAATAAGGAATAGCACAATCGTTATTCAGGGCACAGATTCATCCTCCCAGGGGATTTCTTTTGATCATGTAAAACCTGACAGAATAGTTTCCTGAGAAATCGAATTCTCCTTTCCATCGTCCACTTAAGTTTATCCAAAGCCATAATCTGCTATCAGCTATTTTAAAAAGACAGCATTTTTTGCAGGCTGATTACTCATTTTCTTCTTTAAGCTACCATCTCATGATTTCCCAGGTGGGCGACAACGAGTATCAAGAAAACATCCTTAATGGAAATATCCTTAAGGAAACAGTAAAGACTTGAAGGAATTGTAATAACCCTTCTCTTTCTACCAAACAACTGGAAAATGGGAAAGCATTTCAAGTGTTTATAAACTGACATAGTTTCATTCGGAATTGCTTTTTAATTAAAAAAAAAAGCATTGTTTTTATGTTTCTATTCTGATCTCTATTAGCATGCAGTTATCCTTAGTTACAAAGAAGGACCTAAAACAGCGCGCCACACCCTAGATGGCTCATTGAGATCTGTCCGTTCTCTCTCTGGAGCCAGTAGAATAAAAAGAACAAAAAGAAATTTCGCTGAGGTTGTCGGGAAGATTCCTTACATGGAAAGAAAAATGAAAAAGAAATAAGGTGCTTAAGGCTTAGAAAGCTTGCTGAGAAAATTAGAGCAGCCAAAAGCTGATTATCTACAGCAAGAAGGATAAAGGTGAAACCAAAGGCAGATTTACAAGGAAATGAACAAGGCTGAAAGTTGCTGCCCCAAGCAGCTGGGTTGTTGAGTCCCAGGAAACAATCTGCTCACATGCAGCCCCGACATCCGTGCACTCTGAATTCCTGTCTTACATGTTACAAAAAATCACACTGAATCTCCACGCCTTGATTCATTTTTTGTCCTAAAACTACGCATTTGGTTGTCAAGCCACTAGGAATCTGAACTGCTATCGTTTTCTGTTAGCTTCTTCGAGTACAGCCTCAAGGATTTATACAGAAACATTATAAAAGTCATTCACAGGTCTCAGAACTAGAACAATGTTTGCTAGGAGTGTATTTAATGTAAGGCCTAAAATGCTACAGCAGAGCCAGCTATGGTAGCTCAGCAGGCAGAGTTTTCAGCTGCCGTGAGGGAGACCGGGGTTCAATTCCCGGTGCCTGCCCATGCAAAAACAAAAAATAAACAAACAAACAAAAAAGCCACAGCAAAAGACCAAAGCAGAAGTACTAATTTCACAAATGTGGCGGACTGGGGTTTCACAATAGGAATGTAGTTGTACCCATTTCTTAAAATGTAAATTCTCAGGAAGACATAAAATGTAATCAACACTCAAGTGCTAAATTCTGTGGGAAGCCCGGAAAGAGTCAGTGCGCTGTCCTGAGGGAGCTACTGGTCCAGTGTGTGTGTGTGTGTGTGTGTGTGTGTGTGTGTGCAAGTAAATGTGTATATGTGAATGTGTGAGTTGTAGGAATATGTGTATGTGAGTGTGCGTGCATGCTTGAGTGTGTACATAAGTGTTTGTGTGTATGCGTGAGCAGTATGTGTGAATGTGTGTGAGTGTATTGTCAGTGTGAGAGTGAGTGCATGTGTGTGTGTGTTTATGAGTGTGTAAGAGTATGTGCATAAGTGTGTGTATCATGAGTGGTGTGTATGTGAATGTGGGTGATGGAGTGAGTGTGAGTGAGTAAATGTGTAAGTATGTGTGTGTGGCTTGATGAGTGTGTAAGACTATGTGCATAAGTGTGTGTATCATGAGTGGTGTGTGTATATGAATGTGTGTAATGGAGTATGAGTCCATGTGAAAATGTGTGTGAATGCATGAGTGGTGAGTGTACATCATTGTGTGAGTGTATATGTGTGTGTGTGAGAGTGTGTGAGGAAGGGCTTATCCAACACACATTACCGGATAACACAGTGAACCCAGTCAAGAAGAGGCTCATTTTCTGCAGTCACCCCACTATCCACAGAGGTGGACCAAAGAACAAGGGGGCCCACACACTCTCATCTAAATATTGAAATAGTACAAATCAAATTGTAAATAAAATATATTCTATCTTCCTATTTTGACCCCCATATCTTCAAAATGACAAAAATTTTAAATGGTAAGGTGGCAAATATCCATGATGATGGGAATTCGATGACGACTGCCCATGTTGAGATATCTATTAACGAGCCAGAGATGCAGGTGAGTAATAACATGAAGGCATCCATAATTCATACATTCTCATATATTCATTCCATAAAATTTATGTTTTGCTTTCATGTTGACTAAATCACTAATTAGGTACTTACGTTCAAAATTTTCACATAATTTACCTCTGTCATGAATAATGCTAAATTAGACACACTTTCTCAAGTCACTGTGGTTTTAGATTGTTTTAAATTAATTTCAGTTTGGAGAACTTTCACTCTGCTAAGGCAGCAGCAATTGGAATTGTCAATAAAATTCTTAAAGCAATATCTAGACTCAAATAAATAATGGACTTTACATTAAAATTGTAAAGGGGGCTTGCAAATGAAAAGTAACACAGAAAATACTACTAAATATTTGTCCATTCATCATATAAATTAGTATCACATTTGTTATAGCTCTCACCATCTATTAAAGGAACAGCTGAGCCACGCAATATTTCTTCATTAAAACAAATTTCCATTACCAGATTATTTCATAGAAAAGTAAAAAGAATAGAATGTTTGCTAAGTTTGTTCAATTCTATACAATTAAGATTCATATCTTAATCTGTACTAGTCAGAAAATAGTTTTTAAACAATTAGTTTGGGAATTATTTGTCCGTGAACCTTAATACTCAAAAAATGGTTGCTTCCTTTTTTCAATTCCTTGTATTTTAT
>PVIY010003138.1:0-29038 GCA_004026745.1 Myrmecophaga tridactyla
GGACTATTGAGCCAACTCATCTGGGACAAAACAGTCTCTTCAATAAATGGTTCTTGGAGAACTGAATATCCATATGCAAAAGAATGAAAGAGGATCCCTATCTCACACCTTATATGAAAATTAACTCAAAATGGATCAAAGATCTAAACATTAGACCTAATACCATAAAACTTTTAGAAGAAAATGTAGAGAAATATCTTATAAAACTTGTAATAGGAGGCAGTTTCCTAGATCTTACACTCAAAGCATGAGCATCGAAGAAAGAAATAGATAAACGGGAACTCCTCAAAATTAAACACTTTTGTATATCAAAGAACTTTGTTAAGAAAGTAAAAAGGCAGCTTACATAATGGGAGACAATATTTGGAAATGACATATCACATAAGGGTTTAGTATCAAGAATATATAAAGAGATTGTTCAACTCAACAACAGAAAGATAAACAACCCAATTTAAAGATGGGCAAAAGACATGACAGACACTTTACAGAAGAAGAAATACAAATGGTTAAAAGACACATGAAAAGATACTCAACTTCCCTGACTATTGTGGAAATGCAAATCAAAACCACATAAGATATCATCTCACACTCACCAGAACAGCCATTATCAAAAAAACCAAAACAACAAGTGCTGGAGAGGAAATGGGGAAAAGGCACAGTTATCACCTGTTGGTGGGAATACAAAATGGTACAACTGCTCTGGAAGGCAGTTTGGCAGTTTCTCAGGAAGCTAAGTATAGAATTGCCATATGATCCAGCAATACCATTGCTAGGTGCCTATTCAGTGTACAGGAGGTCATGGGTACAAATGGACATTTGCATGCCAATGTTTTTAGCAGCGTTGTTTACAATTGCCAAGAGATAGAAACAGCCCAAATGTCCATCAACAGATGAGTGGTTAAACAAGCTGTGGTATATACATAAAATAGAATATTGTGCAGCTGTAAGACAGAATAAAGTCATGAAGCATGTAACAACAAGGATGGACTTTGAGGACTGTTCTAGTTTGCTAACTGCCAGAATGCAATATACCAGAAATGGAATGGTTTTTAGAAGGGGAATTTAATAAGTTGCAAGTTACAGTTTTTAGCCCTATAAAAATGTCCAAACTAAAGCAAGTCATTAGAAATGTCTAATCTAAGGCATCCAGGGAAAGATATCTTGGTTCAAGAGGGCTGATGAAGTTAAAGGTTTCTCTGTCTAGTGGAAAGGCACATGGCAAAAATGGTCAGGGCTTCTCTCTCAGCTGGAAGGGCACATGACAAAGACAGCATCATTGGCTAGTTTTCTCTCCTGGCTTCCTGTTTCCTGAAGCTCCCCAGGAGACATTTTCCTTCTTCATTTCCAAAGGTCCCCAGCTGGTAGACTCTCTGCTTCTCATGGCTATGTCATTCTACTCTTTCAAAATCTCTTGTTTTCTTCAAAATGTTTCCTCTTTTATAGGATTCCAGTAAACTAATCAAGACTCACCTAGAATGGGTGGAGACACGTCTCCACCTAATCCTGTTTAACAACCACTCTTGAATGAGGCACATCTCCAGGGAGATAATCTAGTTAAAATTTTAAACATACAGTACTGAATAGGGATTAGAAGAAATGATTGCCTTTCTAATGACAAGAAATGACAAAATGGGATTCGGATTAAAACATAGCTTTTTCAGGGTACATACATCCTTTCAAACTGGAACAAAGATCTTATGCTCAGTGAGATTAGTCAGAAACAAAAGGACAAATACTGTATGGTCTCACTGATATATGAACTAACATTAATGAGTGAACTTAGAGAATTTCAGTTGAAAACAGAGGTTATCAAGACATAGAAATAGGGTAGAGATTGGGTAATTGGAGCTGAATGGATTCAGATTGTGCAACAGGACTGATTGTAAAAACTCAGTAATGGATAGCACAATACTACCTGACAGCACAATAATGTAAGTACACTGAATGAAGTTGAATGTGAGGACTATAGAAGGAGGAGGCCTGGGAACACATGTGAAACTGGAAGGAAAGATAGATGATAAAGACAGAGATGGTACAATCTAGGAATGCCTAGAGTGTACAATGATAGCGACTAAATGTACAAATTAAAAAATGTTTTTGCATGAGGAAGAACAAAGGAATGTCAATATTGCAGTGTGTTTAAAACAGATGGTCATTCATATTTTAAAACTTCAACTTCTGTGTGTGACTAAAGCAAGAAATGCTTATTTGGTACAAAATTTATATTTTAACTACCACATTTCCTAATTTAACTTATATGGATGGTTTAATTCAACACCATAAGTACATGGAATCTTGAATGGGGCATGAAATTTTGTAGGTTTGTCCAGGTTAGTATGATATCCCAATAAATCCCAGAGTGATTTGAACAGTGAACAAAGAAGTATTTGCAAAATCCCCTTGGGGAAATGGGGAGAAAGAGGGAAAATTCAACGTCCGCATTTGGAGAATTCCTGATATTCTTGCAAGCAGTGGGGACAACCAAATCAATATGCTGAGCCCTCAACCCTGGGTTTTGTTTCTATGAAACTTATCCTCGCAAAGGATAGGCTAAGTCTATTTAAAATTAGACCTAAGAGTTACCTCCAGAGAACGTCTCTTGTTGCTCAGATGTGGCCTCGCTCTCTCTCAGCTAACATGGCAAACAAACTCACTGCCCTCCCCCTTTCTACATGGGACATGACTCCCAGGGGTGTGAACCTACCTGGCAACATGGGACAGAATTCCCATGTTGGATTCAACTCAGAATATTGAGAAAACCTTCTTGATTGAAAGGGGGAAGAGAGAAATGAGACAAAATAAAGTGTCAGTGACTGAGAGATTTCAAACAGAAATGAGAGGTTTCCTGGAGGTTATTCTTACCCAGTGTATAGTTATCCCCTTTTTAGTTTTATGGTGTATTAGAGTGGCTAGAGAGAAGTTCCTGAAACTATAGAGCTGTGTTCCAGTAACCATGTTTCTTGAAAATGATTGTATAAAGATATAACTTCCAAAATGTTACTGTGATTGTGAAAACCTTGTGTATGATGCTCCTTTTATCTGTGGTATTGAGAGATGAGTGAAAAATATGGATAAAAAATAAAATAGAGGCAACAAATGTTAAAATAAATTGAGTAGATTGAATTGCTAGTGGTCATTAAAAGGGAGTAGTAAAGCATATAGCATGTATGAATTTTTTCTTTTTTCTTTCTTTTGCTGGAGAGATGCAAATGTTAAAAAAAATGATCATGGTGAGGAATACACAACCATGTGATGATATTGTGAGCCATTGGTTGTAACCATATCAAGAATGCTTGTATGTCAAAAGTGTTTGTATGGCTGTTCATTGTTTATAATAAAAATATTAATAATAGTAGAAATATATATATTAAAGGCACACAACAAGAGATTTGATGAGGCAGAAGAAAGAATAAGTGAACTAGAGGACAGGATAATTGAATTTGAACACAAAAAGAAATGGCAAAAAATATGGAAAAAAATTGAAAGGTCTCTCAGGGAAATGATGGACAACATGAAGCACACAAATTTAAGAGTCACCAGTGTCCCAGAAGGAGAAGAGTAAAAGGCTAGCAATATTAGTTGAGGAAATAATGGGGGAAAATTTTCCAGCCCTTATAAGACATAATTATGCATATCAAAGAAGCCAAATGAACCCTAAATAGAATAAATTCAAATAAGCCTACTCCACGACACATACTAATCAGTCTGTCAAATGTTGAAGAGAAGCAGAAAATCCTGAAAGTGGCAAGAGATAAACAACTCACCACCTACAAGGGAAACCATATAACACTGAGTTCAGACTACTCAAAAGGCATCATATAGGCAAGAAGCCAGTGAGATATATTTCAGATTCTAAAAGAGAGAAACTTCCAGCCAAAAATTCTGTACCCAGCCAAATTGTCCTCCAAAAGTGAGGGAAAGGATGCACCAGTGGTTTAGTGGTAGAATGCTGGCCTTACATGTGGGAGACTCAGGTTCGATTCCTGGACCCTGCACCCCCCAAAAAAGCAAGGGAGAGGTTAAATTTTTCACAGACAAGCATAGGCTGAGGGACATTGTCAACAAGACATCTACCTTGTAAGTAATACTAAAGGGAGTTCTGTAGGCTGAAAACAAAAGACAGGAGAGAGAGAGGTTTTGAGGAGGGCACAGAATTGAAGAGTACCAATAAAGGCAACTTAAAGTATAAAAAGAGAGAGAAAATAATATATAGAGCTGACAAATAAAAACCAAAGGATAAGATGGTAGATTCAAGAAATAACTTTAGAGTAATAAATGAATGGTAATGGACTAAACTCACCAATTAAAAGATACATATTGGCAGAATGGACTAAGAAATATGATCTATCTGTTTGCTGCTTATAGGAGACTCATTTTATACCCAAGGATATAAATAGATTGAAAAGGAAAGGATGGAAATAGATGTTCCATGCAAGTTGTAACCAAAAGAAAACAGGAGTAGCTTGACCAATATCAGATAAAATAGACTTTAAATGCAAAGACATCACAAAATATAAAGAATAACACTGTATATTGATAAATGGGATAATTAACCAAGAAGAAATAAGAATTTTAAATGTTTATGCCCCCAGTCAAGGAGCTCTAAAGTACATGAGGAAAATATAGGCAAAACTCATGGGGGCAGTAGATGTTTCAACAATAATTGTGGGAGACTTCAGTACACCACTGTCCTTTCTAAATAGAACAACCAGAAAGAGGATCAACAAGGAAAAAGAGAACTTAAACAATTTGATAAGTGAATTGGAACTAATAGGCAAATATAAATCATTATACCCTCAAACACCAGGATATACATTCTTCTCTAGTGCTCATGGAACATTCTCCAGAATAGATCATATGCTGGTACACAAAACAGTTCTTTATATATTTTAAAAGATTGAAATTATAGAAAGCACTTTCTCTCACCACAATAGAATGAAGCTGGAAATCAATAGCCACCAAAGAATCAGAACTTTCACAAATATATGGAGATTAAATATTTCATTCTTAAACAATCAGTGGGTCAGAGAATAAATTTCTAGAGAAATCAGTAAATACCTAGAGAAGAGTGAAAATGAGAATACAACATATCAGAACGAATGGGAAAGTCAGTTCTCACAGAGAAATTTATTGCCTTAAATGCCTATATGAAAAAAGAAGAAAGAGAAATATCAAGGACTTAACTGCTCACTTGGAGGGAGAAGAGAAAGGACAGCAAACTAACCCCAAAGCAAATAGAAGAAAAGAAATAACACAGATTTAAGCAGAAATAAATGAATTTGAGAACAGCAACAACAACAACAACAACAACAACAAACAGTAGAAAGGATCGATAAAACCAAAAGTTGATTCTTTGAGAAAATCAATAAAATCAGTGGTCCCCTAGCTAGTCTGACAAAGAAACAAGACAAAGGCTGCAAATAAACAAAATAAGAAATGAGAGAGGAGTCAATACCTTGGACCCTGAAGAAATTTTTTAAAAAATCATAGAAGATTCTATTAACAACTATACACCAACAACTAAACAACCAAGATGAGATGGACACATTTCTAGACACATGAAAAATCTACACTGATTCGCAAAGAAATAGATGATCTCAACAAACCAATCACAAGTAAAGCAGTTCAATCAGTCATCAAAAATCCTCCTACAAAAAAAAAAAAAAAAAAAAAAAAAAAAAAAAAAAAAAAAAAAAAAAAAAAAAGCCTAGGACCAGATAGCTTCACAGTGGAATTTTATCAAACATTCCAAAAAGAACTAACATCAATCCAGTTAAAACCTCCAAAAATGGAGGAAAAAGGAATATTACCTAACTCATTCTATGAAGCTAACATCACTCTAATACCAAAACTGGGTAAAGATGCTGTAAGAAAGGAAATCTACAGGCCAATTTCCCCAATAAATATAGATGCAAAAATTCTCAACAAAGTACTAGCAAATTGAATCCAATGACACATTAAAAAAATTATACACCATGACCAAGTGGGGTTTATACCAGGAATGCAAGGATGGTTCAACACAAGAAAATCAGTCAATGTAAAACAGCACATTAACAAATTGAAAGGGAAAAATCACCTGATCCTCTTGACTGATGCTGAAAAAGCATTTCACAAAATTCAGCATCCTTTTTCTGATAAAAACTCTTTAAAAGGAAGGAACCAAAAAGACTTCTTCAACATGATAAAGGGCACTTATGAAAAACCCATCATCAGCATTGTATTCAATGGTGAGAAACTGAAAGCCTTCCTCCTGAGATTTGGAATGGGATAAAGTTGCCCTCTGTCACCACTTTTAGTCAACAATGTACTAGAAATTCTAGCTAGAGAATTCAGGCAGGAAAAAGAAGTAAAATGTATCCAAATTGGAAAGGAAGAATTAAAAGTTCCATTATTTGCCAATGACATGATATTCTACTTGGAAAATCCTGATAAATCTATGAAAAAGTTTCTTGAGCTTTTTTAAAACAAATTCAGCCAAGTGGCAGTATGCAAAATTAATGTGCAAAAACCAGTAATGTTTCTGTGCACAAAAAATGACCTAACTGGGGAGACAATTAAGGAAAAGATCCATTCAAAATGGCAGCTAAAAGAATCAAGTATCTAGGAATAAACTTAACCGGGAATGTAAAGGACCTGTACATGGAAAACTACATAACATTGCTAAAATAAATCAAAGGTTTAAGTAGGTGGGAAGACATTCCCTGCTCATTGATAGAAAGGTTAAATGTAGTTAAGATGTCAATTCTACCCAAATTTATCTACAGATTCAACACAATATAAATCAAAATTCCAACAACCTACTTTGAATACTTGGAAAAACTAGTTATCAAATTCATTTGGAAGGGAAAGAGACTTCAAATAGTTAAAAAGATCCAAAAAAAAAAAAAATAGAAGAATGAAGTGGGAGGATTAACATTACCTGATTTTAAGGCTTATTATAAATACAGTGGTCAAAATAGCATGATACTGGCACAATGATAGAAGGATTACAATGGAATTGAACTGAGAGTGTGGAAATAGACCACCAAATCTATGGTCAACTGATCTTTTAGAATATTTCCAAATTTACTGAACTGGGACAGAACAGTCCTTTCATTAAATGAATATGGGAGAACTGGATATCAATAGCCAAAAGAATGAAGGAGGAATCTTACCCTACACCCTATACAAAAATTAACTCAAAGGGGCTCATATAAGTAATATAAGAGCCAGTTCCATAAAACTTCTCGAAGAAAATATAGGGAAACATTTTGAAGACCTAGAAATAGTAGTTGCTTCGTAAACTTTACACCCAAGGCACATGCAATGAAAGGAATAATAGATAAATGGGAATTTCTCAAAAGCAATTGTGTCTGTGCTTCAAAAGACTTTGTCAAAAAGGTGAAGAGGAAGCCAACTCAAAGGGAGAGAATATTTGGAAATCAATATTGCATAAAGGCTTATATCCCCTATACATAGAGAAATTATACAACTCAACAACAAAAGAGCAAACAACCCAAATTATAAAGTGGGTTAAAAATATGAATATACATTTATCTGAAAAGCGAGTACACATGGCTAAAAAAGCAGATGAAAAGATGTTCATTTTCATTAGCTATAAGAGAAATGCATATCAAGACTATAACGAGGTATCACCTCTTACCTGTAAGAATGGCTGCTATTAAGTAAACAGAAAACTACAGATGTTGGAGATTATGTGGAGAAATTGGAACACTTATGCACTGCTGGTGGGAATGCATAATGGTACAACTGCTATGGAAGACAGTTTGGTGGATGCCAGAAAACTAAATATTGAGTTGCCCTGCAAACCAGCAATACACTACTCAGTATATACCCAGAAAAGCTGAAAACAGTGACACAAACAGACATTTGCACCCTGATGTTCATAGGAACATTATTCACAATTGCCAAAAGAGGGAAACAATTCAAATGCCTATCAACAGACAAGTGTATGAGCAAAATGTGGTATATACATATGATGGAATATTATGCAGCAGTAAGACAAAATGATGTCCTGAAGCACATGACAACATAGATGAAACTTGAGGACATAATGCTGAGTGAAATAAGCCAGACACGAAACAACAGATATACAGTATGACTTAGCTTTTATGACCATGGTAAAGGTAAACTCAGAGACTTATAATATAGAAAACAGGGGACCCAGAGATACACCAGAAACTAGAGACAAGTAAACAGCCAAGGAGGTAGAGCTTAAATGTAAGGGAATGGATAGCAGTTAAGAAGACTCACTTCATCAGTGGGTCTATTAGTAATACTGCCACAGTGAAGGTGAAAATGATTGAAAGGGGTTGTTTAGAGTCATGTATCCCACTGATTAGCACTACAAATATAAATAAGTTCTTGCATGAACTACTTAAAAGGTATGAATCTCGCACAAGAGTAAATAATAGAGGGGTATAGGGGGCAAACTATTATTGCATGCTATGGTCTGTGTTTAACAGGTAGACATCAACAGTACCACGCAATATCTGGAGCAAATAATTGAGTGGAAAGGACAAGAGTTAAGGGGAGATTTGGACTTTCTATTTGGTGAGGTTGTGTTTATTGGTTATTTTTCTCTTGGGAGCAATGACAATTGTCAAAAATTGAGAGTGTTGATGATTGTACAATTAAGTGAGGATAATGTGAGGCAATGATTGCTGACTTTGGACATCATACGTGAGACATAATGGATGGAGGTGGCTGAAGGATATATTGACTGAAGAGTAGAATGGCAAACTGTGGTGTATACATATGGTTGAATATTGTGTGGCTAAAGGAAAGAATAAAGTTGTGAGGCATGCAACCTGGAGAACATTATGTGATGCAAAATAAACCAGAAACAAAAATTATATGGCTCCTTTTAGAATATAGTTATAAGAAAATTGGGGACTAGTTATAAACTCTTAGAGCAGTCACTTTTAGTCAGAGCTGTAACTGTTAATTCTAGATTTTGAGATGCTGTACTATATATGTATAACCTGGTATTTCCCTGAAACTTTAGGCATCTGTAAGACACCTAAGACTCAGAGTAGGAGTTCTACAGCTCTGAAAGTTCAGCATTGTCACATACATCAACTGTTAAAGAAACCAAAAAAGAGATCAGGCTTCAATTAGAGATAAGAATGAAGCTGATTGGCTTGGGACTAAGGTTGAAATCACAATACAGGGGTATGGAGGACATTGTCTGTATTTTAAAACTTCACCTACTGTATGAAACCAAAGGAAGAGAAGTTTATTTTATCCAAACCCTAAATTTCCAGTACAACATAATCTAACACAACCTGTCTGGGTCGATCATTTAAACAACCCAAACTCATGGAAACCAGAATGGGAATGAAGGTTTGTAATTCTGTATAGCTTAATACCCAGATACATCCTGGAGTATGTTGAGCAGATACTTAAAAAGTATTGTTGAAGTCCCATCATGGACAGGAGAAAAAATATGGAACTATTAATCTTTTCAATCAGGGAAACCCCTGAAATGGGCTCAAACATTAAGACTCCCATGTAAATAGGCCAAGCCCTTGATCTTGAGGCTTGCTCTTGTGAAGCTTATTTATGTAGCAGAGAAATTAAGCCTACCTCTAGATATGCCTAAGAATCAATTTCAGAGAGCCTCTTTTGTTGCTCAGATGTGGCCTCTCTCTCACCCCAAATCTGAAAGCAAAATCATTACCACTTCTCTCCACCCCATGTGGAAATGACATCCAAGGGTGCAAGTCTCCCCGACAACATGGGCCATGGATCCAGAGATGAGCCTGGCCCTGGCACTGTGGGATGGACAATCCCTTCCTGACCAACAGGGAAGATAAATTTAACAAAACAAGGTATTGGTGGCTAAGAGAGTTCAAATAGAGTCAAGAGGCTATCCTAGAGTCTGCTCTTATGCAAGCTTCAGTTAGATATTTCTATTTACCATGGTTTGCCAAACCCCAACCAAACCCATTCCTGTCAACCCTAAAGAATATCTAGGGCTCTATCTGAGATTCTACAAAAGTTTCATGCACTATGATTACTTTCCAGAAACCTACAACCTCCACTTAGGTTCCTAGACCAGATTAGTCCTGAAACCCGGAGAGGCCAGCCTCTCCAAGAACAAAAATAAGTTAGAATGGGCATAACCCAAATACTGCTAGTGACTGGGAGGAGCATCAAAGAAGGAGGAGTTATGACAGAGAAGATAGGATTTAACAAATGAGTATGACCACTGAATCATTATACTGATATTTCTTTTAGTCTCCAGTGTCTTGGAGAAGCTAGAAGGAAAAACCTAAAATTGTGGAACTATAACCGATACCAAGCTCTGGAATCAGTTCCAAAACTACTTGTTACAATGTGCTTTGAAATTTATTGCTTTTTTGTATATCTGTTTTATTTTACAATAAAAAATGTTTAAAAAAATACCTTAAGAGCTCTGTTTATGGTCTCATTTCTTACTTCTGGAGTCTTTCAAATCAAGAGTTTCTAAATCACAAGCTTCTCTGGGGTTCTACAGGACAAATTTCTTCTGAAACTGTATGTCCCTCTTCCTCTATAGTAGGCGGCAACTTTCCTTTCTGATTCATCAGTTTCCACTCTCCCATTTCCTTTCTATCACTTAGCAATATATTGTCCATCTGTAGAGGACACTCACTCTCTTTATTGTGCTTGTGAAATTATAACCTTCAAAAAATTCTTTCACTGCCATTTTAGTTGGTTTTGTGAGAGCAAGCACATTTTTAAAATTTGGATGATCAACCAAAGGAACCCCAAGTTACCTTTACAAATTATTGTTTGGAGGGTGGTAATGTTTAAAAATGTGGGAACACAGTATAAGGAGGCAGATTTTATGTGGAAAATTGTGTATAGCATATTAGTGAAATGCTGAAGTTATCTTTATGTTCTCATTAATGCATGCACAAGGCTTGCTTTGATAAACCAAGTGAGGAGGTATTCAACTAATTTTACCCTTAAAAAAAGCATCCTTGCAAAAGCAAACAAAAGCCCCAATAAATAAATAATGCAATGTCTTTTGCTTTTTTCTGATTTTACTTTCAGAATCATATTTTCTAACAAAGAACTCCAAAGTGAATTTTAGATGTGACTATTTCAATCAGCTAAACAATGTCTACTGATCTTCAGGACCTTGGGAAGAATCCACACTACTCCCAAGTACCTGGAGTGCATTCGGTGGCTGCTGCCAACACAAGGTATGGGAACATGATAGTTCTTGGGGACTGAGACAGGTTGTTTGGTCTTTAGTTAAGACAGTTGGAGTTTACTTTGTTGAAATGTATGCCAGACAATTTTTGCTGGTAGAATCTGTTCTGCTTCATTGTTGAAGGTGCTCATTTCCCCCCTCCTTTTACTTTTAAAACAAGTAAGACTGTAACACCTGGTAGCTGTCATGTCAAACTCAAGTACTGCAAGCTTTGTCCATATCTGGGAATCTGTCACAGAAAGTCATGGGGATTCTTTGCTTCTAATTATTTCCAAGTGATGCATGTCTTTTTCAGGGTTAGATGTATCAGAAAGTAAGAAAATATTTTCCAGAGCTTTTTTTTTCCCCAGTGTAATTCACAAAGCAAAAAAAAAAAAAAAAAAAAAAAAAACAAGGGAGGGAAAGAAAATTAATCTAGAGGAATAAAGTATAAAGTACAAGGTTTTCCACATGTAATTTAACATTTCTAATGCTGTAGAGTTGTTACTGACCAAAATGAATAATGTGTAAGAGAACAATACACACAAAAGAGCCAACTCTTTAAATTCATCTCAAACGATCAGCACGGAAACCTTCTCATATGGATATGAGAGTGGCAGACCTATGGCATGGACTAATTATTTTGTGTAAAAGTAAAATTTTATAATTTTATACTTTCCTGATCTCTCTCCCCTAGTCCATTTGACACTATACAGCCGGATAAGATTGCCCAACCAAATACTTTTAAGTATGCCTTTTGCCTTTTCAAATAGCTTTTGTAGATCCCCACTTGAAGGTACAAAACTGGCTGTGAAAGCCAAATTATAACCCAGTTTTTCCTAAATAAACATTTTGTCTCCTGCTTGCAAAACTTGACTCTTTTTCATTCTACTTGACCGACCTATCGATACTCTGACTTGAAACATTACAGTGAGGCTCAGCCCAGCCTATGTTCTACTACTTTTCTGCAGATATTTCAAATATTATTACTCTCCCTGCTCCTTAGGTGCCTTTCCCTTCTCTGAATTCCAGACTCTGCAAGTACTTTGAATATGACACAGGGCCATATCCTTTACCTCAATAAGACTTAGTAAATAATACAGTGCATAGTGCAGGATATTAGCTCTTTCTGGTGAGTGAAATCATCAATTCTATTTAACTATCTTATTGAGCAGTTATTGTTTTTACTATTAGTGTGCTATGTGTGCCTCAAGAGTTAGAAATTCGAAAAACACAAAGTTTCTTTTGTTTAAAGGACTAAATTAAATAAACAACCCAAATATCTATAAAATGAGAAGTATTGATGCTGTTATAAAATGAGACGTATTGATGCTATTTTTAATACGTATATAACTAGTGCTCAAGATATTCTGACCTAGTCTTTATGCTTACTCCTAGCCTA
Source organism: Myrmecophaga tridactyla (assembly GCA_004026745.1). NCBI lineage: Eukaryota > Metazoa > Chordata > Mammalia > Pilosa > Myrmecophagidae > Myrmecophaga > Myrmecophaga tridactyla. The sequence goes on from PVIY010003138.1 coordinate 12,588, forward strand.
GACATCTGTAGATTAGAACTATGAACAAGTAGTACTTAATTATGTAAGCCTTGTTATCCTTGCTGTAAATTTGTTTCTTTCCCTTCTTTCTATCTTCAACCTACATAAAAAAATCAAACAGAAAAGTTGAAGCTATAAATTTTAGAATAAAATAGCTTTTTTTTTAATGTTGGGGTATAGGAGGCCTTTCTGTACATGACAGCAGATAGAAGGGTGATAATTTGATTATGTAAATATTTTCCAAAATGTAAATCATGCATATACTTAAGTACAGTAACTCTACTTTAAAGAATTGTCCTTAAAGATCCAATTGCTCTGATGTGTTGTACACACAGATATATTAGATATATATATATATTATACATGTACACATATATAATTCTACATTTAAGAATTTTCTTTACAGATACAATTGCTCAAGTGTATATCTGTGTATATATATATGTATTACACAAACAAGCACACATTTTTGCAGCACTTTAAAAATAGTAACCAAATGGAAACAACTTAAGTTACAAGAATACGGGCACAAAAAAATATAATTTTACCATTTCCTTACAATGCTATTTGAGAGCACAAGGTAGGTGACACGAAAATATTAAAGAAATATTCAGAATACATATTAAGGAAAAACAGAATATCATACAATAGTATAACTTTTCCATGGGGCAGGATCACATTTTATGCTTGAATATATAGATATGGAAAGGATTCTGGGGTGACACTCAGAAATTATAATTTTAAAAACTGCAGCTGTCCCTGAAATTAGTTTATTTAGGGTTCATACATCAACTTAACAGTTCTAAGAGTGTTGCCTCATGGAGAGCCCCGGTTTTGGAACCACTATCCCCTTTTCTCCAGCCTATAGCATGATGTTCAAATCCCACGTTTCCCTTCACTGCCCTAATGAAACATCATTCCTGCATATCTACATCACACTGTTCTTTGAGCAAGGAGGCAGAAGATAGAATCTCTTCAACGAATGGAATAAAAAGGGAGAAATATACATGGATGCATTTGTCTAATTTTATGTAGGCTAATTCAGCAACATTTGAACCAATGTAAATGTTAATCTGTGATTAAAAGAATTACTCGGGTTCGCTACTCAAGTTATGAACTCACATTCCATGATCATTTTTCTTCCATTATAATTAATTGTGTTTATGGTATTTTATACTTTGTTCTTCCCACTTGATTAATATAATAAATTATTTCAATGACTTCTAAATCAAAGGTATATTTTAAATAATTTTACTCTACTTATATGCGATTATTTTGCTCTTCGTATTTTTAAATCTTCTGTTAATTGCATAGTGTAGTCTGGGCAAAGGAATATTAGTTATTGTTTTGGGCCTCTCACTTAAAACCTGATCTCCTTTAATTGCATATTCTTTTCAAGTACCTCAGGAAACAGTGTGTCATCTTTCATTTAGAAAGGATTCAAATGAGCAACGTTTCATTTCTTTACTATATTTTTTCTATAAATGAAATGGAAATGGAAATTCATTGCACCAGAAGTAATCTTCAGACATTTAAGTCTGTATTGCTCATGCACACAGGGGCAACAAATTCTCCCTGAGGTGTCAATGGTAGCAATTGTCCCTCCCTCTGGATGAAAAACTCCTGGGGATGTAGTACTTTTTAACTGACACTGTCTCTATAATATGAGTGTTAGGTCCCAAAGTAAAGAATTGAATATGTTTATTTATTTTTATGATTATAAAGTGTTCACTGTAAATATAATAAAAAGTGTTCCAGAAAAAAAAATTCTCATATTTCCATCCTCTGGAGATATTTGGTGTACACACAATATATGTTTTACAAAAATTGAATTCATTCTAAAGATAACCTTTTATAATTTCCATTTTTCACTAAACATAGGCATTCAGTAACTAATTATTAAAATAGGAAATGGTAATATTTATTTCCAGCAAATATGATTATAACAATATAAAAGAATAGGAGATTTACTGATACCTATTTGAAAACATGCATGGAAGTCTTGCTCTGTGAAGTCCTCTTTCTTTTCAAATTATGAGAAATACAACAAAGGATTACAGAAGAGGTTTACAAAGAGTGGAAATGGAAGGCAGTTATGAGGTGGAAATACAGACAATGGGGATATAAAATAGGATAATTGATTAAGGAAATATTGGTACTAAAATAAGGTGAAAGTGGAACACATAAAAAATAAATAAAATCAATAAAGATAAGCTCTATCAGAAGATAGATCACATTTCCCTCTAGTCCCCAAAGTTTATTTGTTCCAGCTATATTTTGACCTTTCCTAGAAGGGCAAAACAGGAGAAAGTCCTTGCCAATTGACTCCTGTTCATTGGAGATAGCCGTTATCTATTTTACTTAGCTTTCAGAGCTACCAATTTCAGGTGAAGTTAGCTGCTTAGCTCTGAGCAAAGGTGTGTATTTGGGAAAGGGGAGTGGAGGATGTGATAGTTTGCTAGGGCTGCTATAGAAAATACTGCGCACTGTTTGTCTTAAACAACAGGAACATATTGTCTCACAATTTGGAGGCTGGAAGTCTAAAATCAATGTAGATTTCTCTGAAATCTGTAGCATTCTGGTGGTGGCTTGCTGGCAATCAGGCTCTGCCTCCATCACCTGGTGATCTGTCTCTTTCTGTCTTCTCCTATGGCTTGAATTTCCACGTTCAAAGTTCCTTTGCTTACCAGCATTCCTGTTATACCACATTCAGGCCCACCCTGTCTCTGTTTGGCTTCATCTTAATAGGATCTTCAAAGATCCCCTTTATGAATGACTTCCTATCCACAAGACCAGGGGTTAAGACTTGGATGTTTCTTTGTGAGGGATATTATGCAGATTACTAGGGTCTGCTCTTTTTACCCCTAAAGGCATGTTTTTCTCAAGTGCAAAATACGTTCATCCCATCCCAACATCCCCAAACCCTTAAGCCATTCAGTAACAATTCTAAATGCAAAATCTCATAAAAATGAGTCAAGGGTATGGTCCATCTTGGGGCAAAATTCCTCTCTGTGGACCTAAGAAACTTAAGAAAAGCAGTGATGTGCTTTCATTCTCATTCCAGAAGGGAGAAAGTGGAAGGAAACAGGGTCATAGGTCCTAAGCAAGTCTAAAATCCAGAGGGGAAAGCCGCGTTAGAGTCCAAGTTCTGAGTCATTTGTAGCTAGATGCAGAGTCCTTTGGGCTTGCTGGAGTGGCAGCCCTACTGTCTCCAAGCACTGGAGCACAGCAGCCATGCTCTCTCTAAACACTGGAGCACAGCAGCCATGCTCTCTCCAAGCACTGGAGCACAGCAGCCATGCTCTCTCTAAACACTGGAGCCTGGGCTCCATCCTATCTAAACACAAAAGCAGTGACCCTGCCCAATTCAAATGCCAGGTTGGTGGCCTTTGGCCCAAGAATCTCCTTTCAGTCCAGACTTTGCATCTGGTTTTTCCCTTGATATCCTTCTTCCTTCATTTCATCCCTTCTCTGTCCCTTTCAGTCCTGTTTCTGAGTGTTTCTGCTTATACCAATTTCTCCAAAAATTATGCCAGGCAATTCAAGGGAGTTCAAGCCATCAAACAAAAAGATCTTTCACTGATCATTCGTGGTTATTTACATCTCCATTCCTGACTTCTTCTGAGAAGGCTGATTGGATTCATGAGCCATAAGCCTAATCTCTTTAGTAAATGGTTGTTCCATCACACCCTTGTGCAGAGCTCCATTTTCTAGGTAAAGGCTGTGCCCAGTAAATCAACTTCCTGGAAATCCTGAGAGGTCTCTCTTAGGGGTATTTTTGGCCCTAGTATCAGAGCATGCTCTATGGATAGGATGAGAATTTTCTAAATCATCAAGTGCTGGTCCCTCTTTGCTTAAAAGTTCAATTCTCAGCTTATTTCTTTCCTTCCTCATTTTATTATAAGCAGCAAGGAGTAATCAGGCCACACTTTCTGAACTTAGCCTGGAAATCTCCTCAGCAAAATATCCAAGTTCATTGCTTGCAAGTTCTGCCTTCCATCTAACATCAGAACATCATTTCCACAAATTCTGCCACTTTGTAATAAGGATTGTCTTTCCTTTGGTTTCCAATTACATATTCTTAATTTCCTTCTAAGTCCCCACTGGAAGGAACTTCAACATCCATATGTCTACCAACATTTTGTTCATGATGATATTTATATTTTCAAAGATGACAGACACTTTCTTTACAGCTCTCTTCACTTCTTTCTGAGTCCTCAACAAAATTGCCTTTAAAGTCCATGTTTCTACTGACAGTCCCTTCAAAGCAATTGTTTTCATGTCCTTCAGCTGCTCAAGCAAATATCATGTAAGGGCTTGCTTAAACATGGAATTTATTAGCTCACAGTTTTGAGACTGGGAAAAAGTACAAATCAAGGTGTCTTCAAGATGATGCTTTCTCCCCAAAGACTGTGGCATTCTGGGGCTGGCTGCCAGTGTTCCTTGGCCCTTGGCCATATGGCAATGAACATGGGAGCGTCTTCTGGTCCCTCTGTTCTCTTCTGGGTCCCACTGAATTTCAGCTTCTTGCTTTCTGTGGCTTTCCTTTTCTCTGCCTGAGTTTCATTCTGCTTATAAAAGACTCCAGTAATAAGATTAAGACTCATTCTGATTGGGTTGGTTCACACTTTAACAGGAGCAACCTCATCAAAAGCTCCTACTTACAATGGATTCTTACACACAGAAATGAAGTATGCTTAACACCATGATTTTTCTGGGTTGTGTACAGCCCAAACCACCACAGAAATCTAGTTCTAGAAGCTTTGCTGTAGATTTTTTGGGATTTTCAACATATAGAATTATATCATCTGCAAATTTTACTTCTTTTTTTTTTAATTTGGATGCCTTTTATTTCCTTTTCTTGTCTAATTGCTGTGGCTAGCACTCTCAGCACAGTGTTGGATAACAATGGTGATAGTGGGCATCCTTGTCTTATTCCTGATCTTAGAGGGAAAGCTTTCAATCTTTCCCCATTATGATCTGAAAAAGTGTTTTGTAAGATTTCTCTCCTTATAAATTTATTGAGATTGTTTTGTGGCCCAGCATATGGTCTATCCTTGAGAATGTTCCATAAACACTTGAAAAAAATGTGTTTACTGCTATTGGAAAGTGTAATTTCTGTAAATGTCTGCTAGCTCTGCTTTATTTATCACATTATTCAAATTCTCTGTTTCTTTATTTGTCCTCTGTATCCATTGATGAGAACAAGGAATTTAAATTTCTAACTATTATGGTAGAGGTGTCAATTTCTCCCTTCAGTGTTTGTCTTATGTACTTTGGAGCACTCTGGGTCTCTCCATAAATGTTTATGATTGCTATGTCTTCTTGTTGAATAGTTCCATTTATTAATATACAGTGTCCTTCTTTGTCTCTTTTGTTTTATATTTGAAATTATTTTTTTATTTTAGTATAGCTACACCTGCTTATTGAATAGTTCCTTTTATTAATTGAATTACTCCTTATTGAATTGTTCCTTTTATTAATCCATAGTATCCTTCTTTGTCTCCTTTAATTCTTTCACATTTGAAGTCTAATTTGTCAGATATTAATATAGCTACCCCTGTTCCTTCTGATTATTGTTTACATGAAATATCTCTGCCCAACCTTTCACCTTCAACCTATTTTTGTCCTTGGGTCTAAATTGAGTCTCCTGTAGACAGCATATAGATAGATGGGTCCTATTTTTTAATCCATTCTGTCAGTCTATGTCTTTTGATTGGGGACTTTAATCCATTAACTTTTAAAGATATTACTGTAAAGGCAGTACTTTTTCTACCATTTTGTGCTTTGGATTTTATATGTCATATCTAATATTTTTTTCTTTTTACCTTTACTGATGGTCTTCATTTCTACACTCTTCTCCAGACCTCTCTCTTCTGCCTTTTCCTACTGCCTGTAGTGTTCCTTTTAGTATTTCTTGCAGAATGCTCTCTTTGTCACAAATTCTCTCAGTGATTGTTTGGCTGAAAATATTTTAATCTCCCCCACAGATTTAAAGGATGGTTTTGCTAGATGTAGAATCTTATTTGGCAGTTTTTCTCTTTTAGAATCTTAAATATATCAAATCACTGCCTTCTCACCTCCATGGTTTCTGCTGAGTAATTCACACATAGTCTTATTGGGCTTCCCTTGTATGTGATGGATTGCTTGTCTTTTACTACTTTAAAAATCCTCTTTTTATCTTTGACATTTGACAATCTGATTAGTAAGTGTCTTGGAGTACATATTTGGATCTATTATGTTTGGGGTATGCTGCATTTCTTTGATCTGTAATTTTATGTCTTTCATAAGAGATGGGAAATTTTCAGTGATTATTTCCTCCATTAATCTTTCTCTTCCTTTTCCCTTTTCTTCTCCTTCTGGGACATCCACAACACATATATCCATGTCCTTCATGTTGTCATTCAATTCCCTGAGGCCTTGTTCATATTTTTCCATTCTTTTCCCTATATTTTTTCTTTATTGGATTTCAGATGTCCAGTCCTCTAGTTCATTAATCCTTTCTTCTGCCTCTTCAAATCTATTGCTATAGCCTCCCTTTTTGTATCTTTTCTATTGTGCCTTCATTCGCATAAACTCTGTGATTTGTTTTTTCAAACTTTTGCATTGTTCTTTTTGTTAGCCTAAAGTCTTCTTTATGTCCCTTCCCCAACTGGATTTGACTTTTGATGAGATTTTCCATGTATATTTGAACATTCTGAATTAGTTGTTTCAACTCCTGTATCTCATTTGAAGTGTTGACTTGTTCCTTTGACTGGGCCATATCTTCAAGTTTTCTAGTATGACTCATTAATTTTTGCTGGCTTCTAGGAAATTAATTTCCTTAATTTGCTTATTCTGGAGATTCTTGTCCTCTTTTACCTAGTATTTTCTTGCTGGATTGCTTTGTTCTCTATCTATCTATTCTTTGATATTCAGTTTAATTTATCCTAGACCGGAAGCATAGGTTCAGTTTAACTGATCAGAAGTTTTCAGTTCTTGTTTTTGTTTCTTGCCCTGCCTTTATGGAGACTTTTTTTTTTGAGGAGGGTCTCCTCAGATATCATAGACCCCAGTCAAGTTTTCCCAAACCAAACATACCCATGTCTCAGGAGGAAAGAGTAGCCAGCATCAGTTTTCCCTGAGGGTGAGATACGGCAGGTTGTCAGAAGGCTTTTCTGACAGGCTTTTCTATGAAGCCTCTAGAGTTTGTGCTTTTCCAATCCTTTCGAGCATATGGCATTTGTCTTCCTGTGACTTCCCACCACCATCAAGTGGTGTGGTGCCTTTAATTTCAGCAGACTCTCCCTGCCAGAGGTATGATTGAGGCAGAGGTGAGTTAGTAGGATGGCTTTAATTGCTTCAATTTTTCAGTCTCTGAGGCCAGAATTCCTTGAAGGGGGGATTCCACTCCAGCTAGACCCACCTTTCTCTTGGGAAAGATACACCCTTTAGGGAACTAACTCCTTTCACCTGACTAGTTACTTTTTCTCTCAGACAAGTTTAATTTTGCCCTTGCCTGGGACAGTGCTGGAAGGTTTCCAATTATAAGTAATGAGCAGTTAAGGGCTAGAAAAAAAGAAAAAAAAGCCTTTTCAGAGCCAGACCCCTGCTCCTCAAGTTTGTCAATCAAGAGCTTAAGTTGGCATGTGGCTCTAAGTATATCCAGGCTCTATGTGCCCCCTTTTCTTGGGGTCCAGCCCTCTTCCAGTATCTTGTGCTGTCCAACTCAAAAAACCTTTGTGTTGTTTTTTTTTGTTGTTGTTGTTCTTTTGTTTTTGTTTTTTTCTTGCCACCCTGTTTCCTCTCTGCCAGGGCAAAAATTCCTAGTCTCTTTAGTGCTTATTTGAGGTTTATTTGTGCTGAGGGCCAGCTTTCAGTAGTCAGAATTTGTTAATTAATTCTGCAATTGGAGCTTGGTTGAGCTAAGCCCTGGCTGCTAGTAAAGTCAGTTTCCTTTCTCCTTTGGGAACCAGCCTGTTGTGGTTGTGGGGGAGAGGTGGTAGGGGAGAGGTCCCATGGTTTGGGGGACTTACAGTTCTGTGTGAGATCTCAGCCCTTACACCTGGTCCTGGCTGGTGTATGCTGTGTGTTCAGTCACTGATGTTCCCCTAACAGTTTTTCTGTACCATTCTGGCTATTTACCAGTTTCTCTGGAGAACAAACTAAATTCCACATCTCACTATGCTGCCATTATGCCCCACCTAGCGGCCCCTTCTTGACTGACTTAAATCTAATGGCCTTTGACCACACTCACAAAAAATTGGTACTGAGCATCACTTTAACCACTGTACAGTAATCATCAGAAGAGTCAGAAACTTGGGTGGGCGATGGTGGCTCAGTGGCAGAGCTCTCGCCTGCCATGCCAGAGACCTGGGTTCGATTCCTGGTGCCTGCCCATGCAAAAAAAAAAAAAGAGTCAGAAACTAAAATATGGTTACTAGAGGCCAGGGTGGAGTGGGGAGTTAATGGTTAATTGGTACAGAGTTTCTTTTGGGGCTGATGAAAATAGTTTTGGCAATGGATCTTGGCAATGGTAGCACCACATTCTGAATTTAAATGACATCATTGTATTGTATTTTGAAAGAGGTAAAATGGGAAATTATAGGCTGTATATAGGTTACCCAGAAATTTTTTTTAAAAGAACTGTACAACACGATGACTGAACTGTAATGTAAACTATGGACCATGATGAATAGTCTAATTATAATAATATTGTTTTATCACTTATAATAAAAGGACCCCATTAATACAGAATTGTTAATAATAAGGAAAACTGTGTGAGTGTGGGTGGGGAAGTTATATGGGAACTTTGTACTTTTGGAATGATTTTTCTGTAAATCTACAATTGTGCTAACTGAAAAAAATGTAAAGCTCATTTTAGCTAAATAAGATTTGTGGAAAATTTTCTAAAAAATACAAGTCTTCTTCTTAGATATCTCTTTTTTTTTGAATAAGTAACTGCAGAAAGTTACATATCTTAGTCATCATGAGCCCCTGAAGGTAGGTTTACAGAGCTGTGCTGTGGCATAATCCCTTCAAGTCCTATGGAGTTCCCAGCTTGCAATCTGCACCACAGAACTTGGATGTGTTCACCCCACAGTTGCATGAGACATGTTTTATAAAATCTCATTTCAGATATCTCCTGTCAGTTCTGGTTTCCTAGGGAACCCTAATACATAAACATAACAACAAGAAAAAGAAAAATCTTGGTTTCAATTTCTAGAAAGTTTACAACTTATCTCAAGGCCTCATTCCCACAAGTGATGAGGTTTTTAAAAGATTTTTGCAATATACTTAATCCTCATTTTATCTCACTGTCTAGTCCTGATCTAACTTTGACCTCAATGCCTCACTTCTTTAGTCTTAATATTATGTTAGTATATACTAATGTTTCTTAAGCATCTTTACAAAACATAACACAGCCTTTTCAGGAACAGGTGTCATATCCATAGTTCATGCACATGTGCTTTGCCCTAGTTTTCTAATCATGAAGAAAATGCCAAGATATTTTTCTCTTCTCTCCTTTATGTACTCAGGAGAAGTAAGTATTTTTAGTTTCAGTAGAGTTTCCATGAACTTCTTATATAGCTCAATTGAACACAAAGTTTTTGATTATTTATCATATAAAAGACACTAAAAATAATATGAAATTATAACAAAAATTCATAGTCTGCTTTTTAGTTTGCTAATTCTCCTTATCTTTTACTCATTTGCATAGCACCTTGCTAAGTTAGATATAATCATTTTGCAGAAGATGGAGAGATAAAATGATTCTAAATTAAGTAACCTATAGGAACTCAAGAGTTATTCAGATAGCTCTCTGTTAAAATCCCATACAAATATTTTTTATAATTCACAGCAATAAATAGTAAGAAGTGCTTTAAAGTGGGGGTAAAAAATTAGTTATTTTTAACTATATTATAAGGTAGGATAAAAATGGCTTAAAAGTAACACATTGCTGTCTGGGAATTCATGTTTGTGTTGGAAGAATCAAGTAAGAATCCATGGAGACTAGTCTTTGAAATGAAACTATATATTTTAATAAGCAAAGATAGAAATAGACAAGGTGGTTTCAGCAAAACAGAGTGCATGAACAATAATGTGGAGTGAGTTAAACATGTGGATATTTTGAGAAATTAGATAAATGATCTACTTAGTCTGTCTGACACTTTCAGTGCATACAGGAAAATAATAGGACCTAAGGCTAAGAAGCCAACTGGGATTCTACTAGCATCTTGAATGACAGGTATCATCTTATTGCTATCACCACCAATGAATTCTACTTCCACTGATCCTTCAGACGTTCTGGAAAGGTTACAGGAAGGGATCTTAAATTGATTAAAACATTAAAGGTAGTCTCATATTTTTGATTAAGAGTTATAAAATCATGTTGGCATTTATCAAATCTACCTTCAGGTATTGCCAAGCAATTCTAGAGGGTGCATCCTCTTTGATGGTGGGGTAAGTAAGCTCTTTGTTGCCTTTTTGATATTTATACACCACGTCAGGTCCTTAGAAGTCAACTCACAAAGAGTAAATTGTCCTAGTACAGTTCCTTACATTCAGAGTATACAATGGATTTTATACATTTTGGAGTTATGAGTGCTTCTGCTTAAGGTTCTTTTGTGGCCAGAGTATTTGAACTTCTGCCGAAATCTTAAATAGTTTCTAAAACACTTCTGAGTCTGTAGTAAGTAAGCCATTAGACTGCTCATCTCATCTCCATGCTGCTCACAGGTCAGCCTCATACAGCCCCAAATATAAAAGCATAACATTAAAATGAGAGGTGATGATAATATAAGTATGGCACTGGGAGCAGGGCTTAAAAAGAACAAGAGGTCACTCACAATCTGAGTCCTGATCTGTACCCCAAGGATATAATTGAAGATGCTGGCTGCCTCACCCAAGTCTACCCATGGACACTGGCTTCAGGATGATTTATGGTAAAAGGAGGCTCCAGCAGGAGGCCTGGAGTTTTGGAAGAGAGAGAAGTTGAACTACTTCTTTCTGCCTCCTTTTCTGAAGCAACTACTTCTCTGACTACAGCTGTATCCCTCTAAGAAAGCTTCAGCCCCTTCCTACTGGCCAGCCTCTCCATGATGGCCCCAGCTCTCCATGAGCTCTGTAACACCATTCCCACACATCCCTGGACTCCAGGGGAGACACTGGCTTCCAGCTGCATCAACTCTGCTTATATTTCTGTAATTAACCCCTCATTAATATTTCTTTATTTAAACCATGTGTGAATTCCATTTCCTTCTAGGACCTGGAATGATACAGGAAAAATAGTATTGCAGGTTTCTCTAGTTACTATCACTTATTTAACACTTTAATTTTGTATATTTGTATATATTTTCTCCCAAGATTATCTCCCAAAGAGGCTTTATTAGTTTGGAAGCAGCTGGAATGTGATATACCAGAACTAGAAAGGTTTTTAAAAGGGGGAATTTAATAAGTTACAAGTTTACAGTTCTATGCCTATAACAATGTCCAAACTAAGGCATCCAGGGAACAATACCTTAATTCAAGAAAAGCCCATGTATCTGGAGCACCTCTGTCAGCTGGGAAGTCATGTGGCTGGCATCTGCTGGTCCCTTGCCCCTGGGCTCCATTGCTTTCAGCCTCTGTTCCTGTGGTGGTTCCTCACTTTGCTTCTCCAGGGCTGGCTTTCATCTCGTGGCTTCCCTTGGCTCTGTCCAGGTTCTAGCTTGCTTAACATCTCATTGCAATGTCAGCTGGGCTCCAAGCATCTCCAAACATCCATGTCTCTGTTCTATGAAGCTGTTCTCCAAATGTCTCCCTTGTCTCTCCCAAAGTTTTCTCTTTTAAAGGACACCAGTAAACGAATCAATACCCATCTAAAATGGATGGAGTCACATCTCCATCTAATCAAAATGTCGTACTATTACAGTTATTTCTGATCAAAAGTTTCCAACCTACACTGCTGAATTAGGATTACAAAAAAACAGCTGCTCCCCCAAGAGTGGATCAGGATTAAAACATGGCTTTTCTGGGATACATAATATTTTCAAACTGGCACAGAGGCTTTCAGTAGACATCATATGTTATCTGCTAATAATAAAAGCATTCAATATTATATGACTTCCTTGCCTGGAAGGTGAGAGGGAACTACTGAATGAAAGATTTTGCTCTAGATCAGTGGTTCAGCAGTTGTGGTCCCAAGTCACCTGTGTTCACATCATCTAAGAACTAGTGAGAAAACCAAATTCTCAGACCCTACTCAAAGCATACTGAATAAGAGAGTCAGGGGTGGGGGGTGTATGGCCAAACAATTTATGTTTTAAGATGACTTCCAGGTGATTCTGATGTGGGATGAAGTTTGAGAACTCTTAATAACAACTAGGAAATAATCCCTGCTCCCAGAAAATTAAAAATCTTCAGTGTTTCTCTTTGTACTGTAATAAAATCCAGGAATTATTTAAAGCATTGAGAAAGTGACTGTAATTTACTTCTTTGTTCTATGTCCATTTCTCATCTATTTAAATCCTGTTTATCACTCAAAGTCTGGCAATAATGCCACTTGCTCTCAAAGCCTTTCCTGTTCTTCAAAGTCAAGATGAATCTTTCTTTTCTTCTGGAATTTTTGCATGTTGCTTGTGCTGTTTTATAACTTTGTAACTGTATTTGGTTTTCTTAGTCTCCTTTTCCTCCACTAGACTCTAAAATTATTAAGAGTAAAAATAATGCCTCAATTTCCTGTTAATTCTTTATGATACCAGATATCAGATAACCCATCAAAAATATAGTCAACACTCTGAAATGCATATTAAAATATTCACTCCAAGATAAAATTCCTTGAAGAAATTCATAACATGAAAACAATATAAAGGATGGAGAATTAATGAAAGTGTAAAACAAGATCAGGTATGATACAAAAGTAGCACAAATTTTCTTTTCTTCAGTTGCTAGTCTTTTGCTTTATAACAAATACTGTTCCAGAATATAATGTATAAATGGAGGAGCATGAAGTCAGAACTGATTGAGGTGACAAAATAACTTAGCCTCTAAATATTTATGGCTCAGAAATAATGTGTTATTTAGAAAACAACATTTATGAAGATTAAATAATATTAGGAAAAAAGATCTACGTGATAAATTATGTGATGAATTTTTATAACAAAGATTTGAATATTTTAATGATTCATTTCATTGACTTAATACTATACAATACCAAAATCTATGTTGTAATACAATCATTTAAAAATCATGGTATAAACGATCTGTGAGATTTTACATTCATGTGACTCCAAAGAAGATTTAGTCTTCAGAAAATCAAGTAATCCTAACGAAAAATAATAGTACTGAAATTATCCAAAAAGAAGGGGGCAGTCAAAAAGACTTTGATAGCTCTCTCGGATTTTAAGAACCTCACAGAAAAATAGAATCAAACAAAACAAAATGAAACCTAGATGTTTTTTATGTTAGAGGTCTGATATTTATTATGAATTTTGCAGGCATTCTTTCTAAATTCTAGGGAGCTCTTATTGAATAAGCATTTGCAAATCCTTGTTGTAAATCAGTAAGCAGAGGTAATAATCACCTTAAAAGTAAAATCCATTTTTAACCAAATATTTATTGTCGAACACATGTCTTTCTTGGTGCTACAGTAGACTCAGTGCATGAGCTACTGTTTAGGGGTAAAGTGCTTATCCATATAAGATAACTAGGGCACTGTGTTAGAGGAAGAATTTATTCCAAAATAACCTAATATACTTATACAGCTTGGGGTTGTAAATAGTTATGTGAAAAAATAATTACACGTTTTATAACAAAATCAAGTTCATGCGGACAGTAATATCTGTAATAGCCCAACTTATTTTTATAGTGTCTCTATGTGAAGATTACAGTAATGTGCCACATTAAAAGAGATCTGAAACTTCACTTTTCCCAGTAGAAATATACACTTTTATTTCTGATTTTCCCCTAAGCAAAGACAAATATTTATGAGACAGCTGTCTAGTCAACAATCTGAAACTGACTGAACTTTCTAAGGACCTACCATGACCTTGGAAATATTAGGCAATTGCTTTAAACAACTGTGCTAAGTAGATGCAATAAAAATAGAAACATGCCATGCTGGAGACCCGGGTTGATTCCCGGTGCTTGCCCATGTAGAAAAAAAAAAAAAGAAAAAGAATGAAGGACCTGTTCCGTGAGTCCTGCTTTCACAGCTTTCTCAGTTTGGTTTGGCATTAGCTCTCCCTTGCTTTCTCTCTAGACTTATGCTGTCTCTTAGTCACATGAAGTTATTTAAATTTAAATGCATTAAGATTCAATAAAATACAAAATTCAATCCCTCATTGAGAATATAACCACATTTCAAGTGCTCCTTAGCTATGTGTGGCCCGTGGCTCCTGTACAAGACGGAGTTAATACAAGGCATTTCTATCATTGCAGAAAACTGGGCAGTGTGGTATCACACTCAAAATTCTTCAACGCATTTGGAGATTTTTCTTCTTTGGTTTTTTCCTAATATACTGATTTTCCAGCTTTTTTTGTTTACTTAGAACTTACTATGTATGTATGTAAGGCCCTTTTTTGAGCGCTTTATTGGTTGATTTAATCATCAAAGTAACCCAGTACCATAGGTGCAATCATTGTTAATTTTGATAGACTAGAAAACTGAGGCACAGAGAAGTAAGTAACTTACTCAGGTTTCTAAAATTAGTCAGAGCAGGTTGGCATGTTCCAACTCTCACTTTCAGGATTATGAGTTCTGAGACTTTGGACAAGCCATATTTTCCCTTTAAGGGAGCACCTGGCTGTTATAAGGGCCTTAGAACACAGTAGGAGCATTTAATAAGCACTCATCAGATAGAGATCCCCTTCCCCTTGCTTCTAAAACTATTTCAGTGGATTATCTTTGATATCTAGTATTTAATGCATAATTACTTGTTTTAAAACAATTTTGGGGACTTTTGAAATATAATTTTACCTTTGGTACATGTTTCCCTTAACAAGTATCTTCAGTGTTCTTATATCTTTTTAACGTAAAAAGAGTATATGAGAAATATTCTGTTACAATTATTGGGATGTATCATATAAAATTATAAACTAATAATTACTTTTGGGGAGCAAAAATAGGAGCCTACTTAATGAGAGAAAATGGGAAAGCTATGAAAAGCAGATTCACAATCATTTTATTTTGCTTTGTAACTGTAAAGATGATTTCTCTGCATTGCTTTCCCTAGCCTTGTTTTGAACGTATTTCCAGTGCATTTACATAAGATTTTATCTTAGTATGGTATGCTAACATTAATTAAAGACTACTATAAGTCTGTGACAGTCTTCAGTGGAGCTTTTAGTACTCAGTAACTTCATTCTTCTCCTTGATCTTTATTTTCTGTTTCCTGGAGCTTATAATTGTCTTGAACATAGTATTAATATGTATTAAAGCTTTCTAAATGATGTTTCTGCTACATTGTGATGCAGATGCGAAAGCATTCCCTCTGGTTATAGCTGCATCTGTCTCAAACCAATAATCTAATTTTTTCAAACCCATGGGGAACCATGCTCATTATATTCACCAGGTTTAGGGCTTGAAGCATTAATTTTTTTTCTGGACACATGAAAAATAAGCACCAGAGAAACAAGTAGATTACTTTGGTGTATTAATGGAGCATTGGGTGACCTAATAAGATTGTATTGCTAATATTTATGCTCTCTTTTGTTCAAACTATTATTTTTTGATGTACTTGTTAAGTGTTACATATTATGTATCAATGTTTATAGATTATAACTAGTTATCTTTTGTTAGCAAATAATACCTCGTCTAATGGCATTAGCAAATAATGCTTTTGAGTTTTTTAATTTATTTCCCTTTGAGTTACTTTTGCACTTGTAATATAGTGTTTGTGTATATTACCTACAATTTCATCTCATCAGCTCCATACTCTAACCAATTTAGGATTCCTATATAAAAGTACAGTATATTTTATTTCTCATTAGCAAAGAAGAAAAGCACCCCCATGGCTGATAAACATGTCAAATATTTATCTAATTTCAGAATGCAATATCATTTTTTTTTTTCTGAGCAACAAAAGAGGCTCTCTTGGGGGTGACTCTTAGGCCTAAATTTTAAGTAGACTTGACCTATCCTTTGTGGAGTTAAGTTTCATATGAACAAACCCCAAGAGTCGGGGCTCAGCCTATAGCTTTGGTTGTCCACACTGCTTGTGAGGATATCAAGAATTCAACTTGGGGAAGTTGAATTTCTCCCCGCTCTCACCATTCCCTGAAGGGGGCTTGCAAATACTTTTCCAGTCACTGATCAAATCATTCTGGGATTCATCGGGGCATCACTCTGGACAAACTAACAAAATCTCATGTGCTACCTGAGATTCCAAGTACTTATGACATTCAATCAAATATGTACATGAGTTATATTAGGAAATGCTCTAGTCAAAATATAAATTTTGTAACAAACATTTTTTGCTTTAGTCTCACAA